>LUCH01000097.1:95132-249779 GCA_013368495.1 Paragonimus heterotremus | reverse complement strand
CTTCATCCCTATCTCTCTGACATCACTACTGATTTATCAAATCAGGAATATTGATCAAACGTATGAGGTAAATCAGCCCAGTGTAAATAAAATTTACAATCGCTGTTGGAAAACACAATATAGCTAATCAATGAATAATATAACGTTATAGCTGAATTTATCATACTTCAAACTGACTGCTCAACTCCAGTCACTTCCGGCGGTCTAAAAATAAGCAACTGTGACAGATATGACTGGCTAATTTTCAGTTATTCAAACTAAACTTATATAGTTCATTGCTCCGTCTTATTTAAGTGTCGACTATAGTAGTGGAGTATATATCATTATTAACTACCGCTACCTATTTTAGAGTGGAAAGACTCAACGTACAACGAAAATATTACCTGTTACTATAAATTTGTATGATAATTAACTCAAAGATATAATACCCGCAAGAATAATGTTGTCTGTTAATTGCGCCATACTTGACAGCGAAAGTTAGTTCTGCTTTCCTCATTGTCCAATTTCATCGATGAATATAATGCAATAGCAAAATCATCAGAAGAGTCCTAGACCTATCAAAACTCATACTTTGACGGCCCTGTGCCATCCAAATAATCGTTCATTCATAAATTACCAACTAGGACAATGCTGTTTACTTGTTCTTTACACTTACCAGAAAAGAATCTTAAAACCGTTTTAAAGAGTGGAGTAGAATTGGGAATGCTTTTCGTTCTGCTATACAGAACACATTTTAAACTGGAATGAAACAACTGATTACTACGACGGGTAAGATGCAGTGCTCATCGGCGAATGTTTCTGTGGTTGTTTCGGGTAGGATCCCGTCAGCCACTCTAATTATCATACATTTATATGCATGTACTTCTGTCAGCACCACTGTGCTGGTTCACCAAATATTCCACATTGGCAGTATGTATGAAAGACAGAATGACTGGCCCCAGCAATCAGTTTACGGTCAGGTAGTCGTCAACTGTTGGTTTACTGTTAAACGCGATATGTAAATCAGATGACCGTATCAACAAAAAGCGGACGAAACAATATCTAGCATGCTTTAAATTGGGTTTATAGACCTCAGTGAAAGTACGGTCATTTTGAAACTACAGGTGACGCATCATTGGGTTGACCTCAGACAGACTCTCTGTGAAGTTTGCAAAGCCTGGACCAACTAAGCCTTACACGTTTCAAAAAACGGATGTCACTGACACTTGAAAAGTTTGACAGCTTTGCGAGCAATGCAATTTCTTACCGAGACAAGTTTGTACAAGTTGTACTGGCGGTCTGTGACCACTCTGATTTAATCAAAATAGAGTGATTTGTTTAACACGAGTATGAAGCTTTGTTTGTGCAAATTACCAGTACTGCCTCTGGTTCTGTGGATGTATGCATGGATGTATTGCAATGGTGAATATTTAAAGATGGTCGTCATTCGACGTAAATTTAGAGGGGATACTTTTAAGCATCTAATTTAGAACCTAAATTCCGGTTTATAAAATGCAAATCGTGATGTTAGATTGTCCCTTTGGCAGATTTAGTGGTCGTTAAAACAAAGTGAGCAGCAGGGGAGTAGTAATATATTTGTGTCAAGCAGTCGGAAATCTGGGGTCCACTAAATGAAAGACGTTTAGCGTGACTGTAGGTTCCAAATCTACACGGACGATCTCTTCATACCAAAGTGTTAGACTCACGTTTTGTTTTCGTTGGAGTGAATCAGTTACAGCCTCACAATACGTATGTTCTAAATCCGAACCATGCTCTCATGAACTTGTCATGTTGACCGATTGCAAACATCACTGCGTTACCACAACAAATTCTTGAGCAATAATTCCTTATTGGTATTGTTGAGTCTGTTTCCTCGGCTCAACGAAGATGCGACAGTTATTGTGTCAATTCCGGCAATTAATCTGGGGATTGTTACTTCACAGGCAAGTGGGATTCCTACGGTCAATTTAAGTTCGAGGAAAGTATTGTGTTTACAGACAAGCACCCGGTATATAGATTAAAATTAACAAGGTCATTAATCTTCCATCACTCAAAAGTATGAGTATGGTATGTATTTCTCATATACTAATGTGGCCGATGACTTACATGCGATAGTTTGAATATGTCCGTAACCGATTCTTGAAGGTGAAGCACAGTAAGTTGTTTCTTCCAAGGTGAACATGTCCTGTAAAATGTACATCAATAAAATAGCAGCAAAAAATGTCGCTGATATTCAATTTCATCTGATTGTCCCCAATCTACAGCCTATTCATCAATTACTAGGTGACTACAGTGCTGCATTTATTTAGTTCAGCAAATAAAATAAATTTTCAGACTTTTCATTGTTCTCATCCCAAAAATCAGCCACATTACTTTCAACCGTTTTGTTTGAAACGGTTTGTTGTCGGGGTTCATTTCTTGTTTTCCAGGCTGACGTCAGTCGTTAACAACAATTAGTCTGGTTGTCAAGGTGGACAAGAATGAAACAGTGACAATCAAAGTCAACTATTCTGAAGGGAACCACAAGTTTCGAAATGCTACTTTGCCAATGGACTACCAACTCGGTACTCAATCATTTAACAACGACTTTGTTTTTCCGCATTAGACGGAAGTGTGGTTTAAAATGTGTTAATGAGATAATTACCAATGAGTGTAAATACTAAGTTTTCAAAGTGACTAGTAAAAAACTGTGATTTTTAATACCTTTCAGAGAAGAAATTTGAAACACACTGAACTCTCAATTTTATCTGGAGTGTAAATCATATTATGATATTAGTAAAAAAACTGTTCTGTTTCTTTCATGTTCTGCGTGGAGTTTACACTGTCTTGAACTGCTAACGGACTGTCCTATTTTTATGCTCTTATTTTACGGCTAGAAACGTTTAGTCTGACAGAAATTTATTTATCTTTCACAATCTTAACTTCAATTTTCTATTTATGTTGGTTTTGAATATGATTAGTCCCAGATGAATCGAAAATTTCAGAATTTATCATTACAAGTCAATTTGTGATTTGGGCAACCATCTGGGGAATAATGACCTGTGAGTGGTCGAAATTATGACAAATATTAAACCAAGGCTATTGTAAAGCATGTGCAGATGACTTAAGCAGATGAACAGATTTCATAGCCGCTTGTTGACTTTAAGCTAACGAACGACTGTAACTGAACGTTGCCTATTTTGAAGTCAAGGATTATTACTGATCAACAAAACGTCTTGTCATAATTCTGTTGGTGGTCATTGTGAGAATATGCAAAACTGGTCGGTGGAATCACGTGCAAAATCCCATTGCGGCGTTTCTTCAAGAGTGGCTTAATCAGACCATTCATAAATATGCTAATTTCGCGAACAATAATAAATGGTGTTCAATTTGTACCAGAAGAATCACAGTTGAGCAGGTGGCTGCTTGTTAGCAAACAAGCATGCATTTACACCTTTTTATAGTTAGTTTAGTTGTCTTGTGTTAACTGATGGTACCCCAAACACACTCAGTACCGCTTGAAGCCTTATTCCGAAGTCCTTACATGTTATGAAGATTAAGGGTGGAAAACAACAAACTTTTATTGGAAATGGTACTGACTTCTTTAGGAGAGATCCATTTGCGAAAAATCTGGAATTCGGCTGGATTCGAACCAGCGACAGAAACAGAATCTGCCTAACTACTCATCAGTAATTCAGTGTCAATGCTTATCGGTGGCGTTGGTGGATTCCAGCGTGAACTGATCGAGAAATTCTGCTTGAACAGTCAATCGGCTTGATCGTTTGGTGGATTTCAGATGACAGTTGGTTGGATGGGTGACTAGATCCAAATGTGAAATTTCTGAGCTCCCGACGTGGTTTCGTAGCTCAACTGGTAGAGCGCTTGAAGCTTTTAGGTATAATGTTTCTGTCGCTGGTTCGAATCCAGCCGAAGCTCAAATTTTTCGCAAATGGATGTCTTTTAAGTTATCAAATCTGCCGAACTATTTATCAGTAATTTACTGATTTCTCAACCTCGTGGCAATCGAATCATAGACTGTCGGTTGCAAGGAGCTGTTTTGTTTCTCCATATGACTTCATTCCAATTAACATTTAAATCGGTGGTGTGAAATCCGGAACTGTTCTATAAACCCTACAATTATTCTCCAGAGGTGCTAACAAAGATGGTTTGTGCAGTTCTGGTGAGTAAGTAAGTGGCTCTCAAGGATGGATGCTCTGGACGCCTATGCAAAAAAATAGCGGTTAACGAACGCTCTGTCGTAATGAAATTTCTACAGTTTGGGTCCACATTATATATTAACAATCAATAGCAATTATGTGACCAAAACCCTATCCATTTCCGGAGAATAAAAAGCGATTTTTCGACTGATAGAAAAATTGATGACATTTCTGTGGACTACTCTTGCCGTCGACAAACCGTTTGCTCTAGAATCTGCAAAGGCTTTGTCCTCCACCTAAAGTCAACAGCCGGGGTTGCGTTTTGATCTGTGTGCATTCCACATTCCAGTAGATCACCAAACACTTGAAAGTCTCTAGCTAAGTCTGCGAGGATGAGGAAATTTGGTTGAGTTTTGTGGTCCGAAGAATTCCATAAGTAAGGTTTACTAAGACATTCTGTTTCATTAAACGACCGCCATTCAACAAAAGTCACATGGTCGGGACGCTACTGATATGCCCAGTTTTTTGAACATCCTTTGAAGCAGGATGTGAAAAGGCGATTTCGATAAGATATAAAGCTGACAGACTCGTGCAAACTGAACTTCGCCTGACACCCTACCCACTCCTGATCAGAGGTGTAGACGTGTGATTATGAATGGTAAACGTGCTGTCTAATTCGGTGAACAAAATAAATGTGCCACCGAAGATTGTAAATAGCACTTACATAACAATTCCTCACATTTTTCAAGCCAAAATCAAATCGCAGAACAACTTTCAACGTCCATTTTTACATAGACCCTATTATTGTCAAGGCGGGAAAGGAGCATATTCCTGACAGTCTGTTGCAGGTGCTTACAATAATTTAACATAGTCTCTTATGGTATAAATAATGTAACGGCTGTTTACCTTTTTTTGAACACGGACCTAGTTTAAGTTAACGCCGTGCACACTTGTTTAAACAATGCCCATTGAACTCTAGTGAAGCAAAATGAAAGAACATATGTTTACAGAAAGATTCTAATATTTCTTGTCAAGTTTGTTTGAATAACTGAGATACCTCCTCTAATGCGTTGAAGTCGCAATCCAAAGCAGTAAAATTAGTTTGGAAAATAAAATCCAAGTGAGTAGGTGCATGCTAGTGAGGACGACAAAACAGTTTGAGTTTATCAAGCCCTCATTGGTTTCACACTAAGTGCACACGAAAAATGAAACCAAAACATGGTACAGGGAAAAATATATTGCCATAGTGTACGATAAAAGCCTATGGTACATTTGATGGAGCATTTTTGAAAGATGTAATCATCACAATCCAATCTACTGCAAACGGCTTCAAACTTTTAGATGGCTTAGCCAATTCAGCATTACGCCTGTGTGGGGACTAGCAGTATAGGACCAGCAGTGCAAATGAAAAAGTGTGGTCTACTGTTTCCTGCTTGCATCTGCTGCAGAACAAACATTTTGTAGTCACAAAATGAAAGTGGGTGCGAACAAAGGCATTAGTGTAAAATCTTCAGTATCCTTCTTTGGGGTACACTGAAGCAATCCTTAGAAGGGATGCGTTTTCAGTAACATTTGAAGATGGATGAAAATATTTGCGATACACTTGTTGTGAGGCATCTTCAGTAAAGCTTCTGATCGAGTAAATCTCCAAATTTCCCGACAACTTCAGACAAGATCAGAAGTATTACTGTATGGGTATATCCCAATTGCTCAACATGTCTCCTTGAGTTCTCTTTGGGTAATTTAGTTTCGCTGAAGGACCTACGAAAAGCTCCACCTGGCGCGTAAATGTGTGAATACTTGTGAAGTGAGCAATCTGACTCTTTACACATTTACATAACTGCAGTAATGAAGTTCCAATTAGTTTAAGACAATTGAAATTTATTTCACTAGATATGACTACGAGTAAACATGTACTTCACAGGATATGTCGTGAGGTTCATTTCCTGTCTAATACACATCAGAGAACGTGAAAAGCGGTGACGGACATTGGCTTGTATAACATCAGCATCGTTCAGAACTGTATGCAACCTGTTTATTTCCAAAGATGTTTCACAGAGCCTGTTGAGGAAGAAGTATTTTAAATGTTTGTTCTCCTAATGAATCGTTTTCAATGCATATTACATCCATGACTATCTTTAGACTCCGGTCTTTAAAATAATAAATATTTATTGAGAAGTGCACTCAATCATGTATACGTCCGCATAATATGCGAAGCGCACCCCAAATTTGGAAATGAAGACTAGCGTGTAGCTGAACACAAAATGAAACAATTCGTCGTATTGTGTCTCCATGTGTGATAGTGACAAGGACGAGACAGCAGATTCGTAGCTGTAACACTTAGCACCTACAAGTATGACATTCTTTCTGATAAAATTGGCACAATGGGAGAGTACTGATGACAAAACTTATGAGGAATGTTGATTTCTAACAATTCACCCCACTCACTTCCAACAAATACTATAAAACGTCATATTCAGAAAGATGGTGGTACACTGTTAATAGGGAGGTCCGATATGATCACGTAATGTTGATTATATGAATAGTATATCACTGTATTGCGTAGTATTTTGTACTGCCGTAGCATGCGTAATATATTTTCCTACCCGATTTCGTTATAGTATGTTGACAGAGGCATCCTCCTGGGGAAAACTATAGCAAAACTGCTGGACCTTTTTGAATCATGTCTGCTCGTTGAGCTGAAAACAAAGCCAGACAAAGCAGAGGTTGGTAACTACTGATTAAGGTAATCTATCCAACTCAGTCTTGTGGAAACACTACATTCATGACCAAATGTATTTGTGGATTTGCAGGCCGAGCGCAATATAAGAGTATGCAAACGAAAGGCGGAGAAAATATTCAATAGAACACTTAATATGATATGACAGTCATTCCAAATAAAGGTTCTATAACCCGCGGTATGACAGATATTAAATTTAGTGGCCGAAAATTGGTGGAATACGATTTTGTGTAACGCATGTAGTTAGAATAAGTTCACCTTGTTTTTTTAACAAATGTCTATGGCTAATCAACCTTTCAGGGAAATCTTTTTGTTTTTTAGAAGAATGAAAATTAATGAAGTCCTTGATGGCTGCAACAGCAGCAAAAGTATGAATCTGATTATTTTATAACTAGGTTTGTAGGATCGACAGGTTGGACAAACTCGCCGGCAGGCGTTGGCATCGAGGTTTGCTTCACCCAAACGTAGGGCGACCACAGACCTTAAGATGACGAACCATTGCGGTCTACAAAACCCATCACCTACTTCAAATTACGGATCTGTCTCAACTTGTCCAGCGATTATCTTTCACATAATTCTAATGTTAGTGAATGTTGGGTTGCTATCTCGCCCACTTTCCCAGAAGGATTTAGTAAAGTTGAGTAGTCCTACACTCTGGTCCGCTGTCACCACTTAAGCAATGAAATTGCCGTAGCTCGATTTTTATTGTAAACTTCGTTTCACATCCTTCCGTCTGTTTCACGTCACTGGGATCAGCATCAGCAGAGGCTTAAATCCACACAAGCAACTAACACTCTTTTCTATTATTTCATAATGTCTCCCAGTTTTATGTTAGAGGGTGATTTATGAAATGAAATGACATCGTCGGCGAAAAGAAATACAAATGTACAACGTAAAACAAAAGTTGAGTGACAATCCCATCAACCCATGATATTAAATTACCGATTTCTCCAGAGTGGTTAGGAGAAACAAAATTCTGTTTAACTGAGAACAAAAACGATCGTCGGTTGCTAACAGGCGAATCTCGAGGAAAGGAATCGCTTCTTTTTGTTGATTTTGAAACCTGCCATCCAATGTAAACAGTGTCATACTTATTTAGGGTAATCGAACAGAGTATGTTATGGGGATGTTTGAGTTGCTAAACAACATTTCGAGGTATTTCAAACCGGGGGTGTCAAGATTGACTAATACCATCGTTTCGTTATGGTAAACAAACCAGTTGGTATTTCTGATTTTAACAACTGAGTCAATTACATGGCTGGTATCTCGCTGTGACGCGGTGCAAAGGAACAGATCAGAACTTGAGAAAGTTATATGGTTACCTGCAAAGCTTCTCCTAAGCCAATAAATCGGTTGAGCACAAACTAAGACAGTCAGACAGGTAGATTCCGTTTAACTTAAGCGCACATACCAGGACAGCTGAAATTAGCCGTTCAGGTTAACTGTCAGCACACCATCCAGCGGTGGTCAGGCCAAGGGGAGTTACTCCATAAATTTGATTTGTCTAGGTTATGTGAGGATAACGGTAACATGGTCCCTGTGTTTGCCGGCAAATAACCACTGTATTGTCAACGGTTCGAATAACCCCATGAGTTCATTAGAAGTAAAGTGGTGTTTTGGCAAACAGTATGTTTTTGGTTATTCATAATCGGCTCCACTACATAAAATTTTATATCATCGTTGTTGTCAAGCGATTAAAATCAAGAACAATTAGTCATGCGATTACATCATGCGGTTGTGAACTGGAGGAAAATTAGGTGACGAAATTGACCTCTGGAAGCATCGAGTAGGTAACAGAAGGCCACAGTAAACACAGGGCCAAACTTACACCACCTAAATACAATTACGAAGTTCGCTCCTGGTTAAAATATCAGGAAATACAAACATCAGCTCCTTATTGAGGTGTTCCAAGAATCTTAGCGTTTACAATCTGCCTTTTCCAATATTCCCTAGTTGAAAGTTTCGACGTTTATGCACAGTGGAATATGGGGAATTTTCCGGTCTTTTGTAACATACGTTAGCGAAAATATATTAGCAAATACATTTGGAGAATGTGAGATAGGTGGTTATATTTTGTTCAGTTTCTGGTTGTCTTTTGTTTTTTGTTTACGTCTTATATGTTTTCATCAACCAGTGATTTTGATAGAAAAAATACTCTTCAGCGTTGTTTGGACAAAACGTTTGTGTCCAACCCTGTCATACAGTTCGAGACGCTGATCATTTCATTATGATTAGTTGACTCGGCCTGACAGCTGACTTTCTCATCTACTCAAACTTATCAAGTTCAAGTCCCGGCAGGGGCGATGATATACACTACTGACGAGCTCTAATGAGAACGAAACTCGAGTCTAGTGCTTCTTTTCGAAAGGGGCCGACTGGAAAGTCTATGGGAATGCGACAGCTGCGATCAATTGTGGGTGATATTCAATTTGAAATAACCCAAATCCCCTACTACTGACCAGTTATCAATAATAATCAATAATTTAGTTCATCAGATCTTCGCGGCTACTTATTCCTAAAGTCGTTGCTCCATACAGTGCGTATAGGATCAGCACAATCTCATTAATTGAACTCTGCCTACGCGCGCCACTTCGCTATTTACCTTTATGGTGGGCCAGTTGTTTGACAAATTTTTGAGGTTATCAAGAAACCATATATTATGATCACGACAATTCCAACATTTCCGTGAACTAAACTATGCATTGCTGGCCAGTTTCGAAAATCCATGATCAGACAGTCGCCTGAAAACTTGCAGTAACGTGCCACCTACAAGCGTCAGATGCTGTGGCTGCAGACAGACAGTTACTAAACATTTTACTACTTCTCATTATCCGTGTTTTGCTTTACGTACAACTTACGACAGTTGTCTTCTTTCTGTCGATGACTATTAGGAAAATGTTGTACGAAAGTATAACAAAGGGGAGAAGTAATACAAAATCCATCCGATATTGAGCATAGAATGTTTTCCTTGAAATATATCCTGATATTTAACAGCCGCTAGCATAAAACTCGAATGCACAATTACAATGAAGCTGAACAAAATTGTGAATGAACAGTCGATGAAAAATAACGCTTGTTATAACGACAAGCGTCCGCTTGACTGGTTAACTCAGCGGAACATTAATAATCTCATAATCTGGCAAAACTAGAAATTAAACAATTCGGGACCCGGAAACCTTCACTTGAATTTTCAAATACCCATCTCCTACTTGTCAAGCGTTAGCACTTCTGTTAACGACCCTCCATAACCCCCCATACAAGTGAGTCAAAACATGTTGAGCAGTTTGGTTGATTTACGCATATAACTTTAGATAGAACTGTGTGTTAAATTGTCCTGGCACCGTTCATGTAGGCATATTTCACTGACCTAATTATATTTGATCAAAATATTGCTCCACACAAAGCCAAATGAAAATTCTGGGTTTCATCAGAGTGGCGGTTGGTACCAAAGGACTTCTCGGGACTGGTTTATTCGTAGCAACCAAAAGGTGTTCGAAGCACTAGTGAGTTCTTCTGGAGTTAACTTAGTGCGATCGATCAGGTGATAGCTGGGGAACATTCCCACTCAATTAAAATAGTTTTGTAAACAATATTTCTACCGGATCTTCAGAGAGTTCAAATGAGTACGTTATGTTTTGTGTTTTTTGTTGTTTCACTCAAAATGATTTGCCCGTTGACACGTAGACGTTTATTTTAAACATCAGTTTATAGTGTTCAGTAGTATAAGTTGACCCGTGCCCGTTAATATGGTTTGCCCCAACCGACTTCTGAATGTTGCCCGTGTGTACGTCAAGTCTGTTTGAGCATGCTTCAACGAAAATGCACGTGTTAGCACTGAAACACGAATATTTGTTTCCATTCCATCGTGTTATAAACCAGCTAATAAAAGCAACGACAGAAGCCGTTATTCACAAACCTGGCATCCTCCAATACAAAAAGCCCCAAGTTATCATTAGTACGTTTAGAAAGCTGGTATCATGAAGACTGAGGTAAAGTGCTCACCACAAAGATTCAAGTTAGAAGCAAAATTATAAAATCTCAAAATTCTAAAATAGAAAATTTTGGAAGAGTTATCGTTATCTTACCGTTATACGGTCATTCCATCTATAATACCAAATAATCAGCTTACGGAAGGAATGTTTACAATTACGCGATGGTACGCACGATCTGCTTGAATACAATGTTCTGTTTAGAGTTTTATTCTTCAGAGTTTCGCAGTGGACCGACTGTCCATATGTCGATTTCTGCTACAATGTTAGGTCGAGTATCAAGAGTCACTCACAATGCATTACTAAGGGAATCGTTTACTTCAGTCACAAGAAAATCAAAACTGAGCCATGTGTTATGCAGAAATTAAAATATGCACTTTGTTAGGTACTGCGGAAAAAATGCGTTCAAACAGCCGTTCTTCGAGAGGTAAATATCACAATGTTGCCTTGATCATCCCAGGTGACACTGAGAGTTTCTACTAATTATCGTCTTTCAGTAAATCGCGATTAACCTCAAATCCGGTGAAAGCCAACAATTAACCATAACAACCACATAAGTGGCATTAATTTTGAATTTTTTGTGGATATCCTTGTCAAAATGAGCAGGTTCAAAGTCACAAGTCTGTGGGGTTCATAATAGAATATTGAAGGAAAATTTGTTGTAAAAGCTGGTAACCACTTGTCTATACACACCGGAATCAGATATCGTACAAGTACTTTTCCACACTTTTGTTTATATTTTGTTGCTTACCGACATAAACATCGAACGTAACAGGTAGGTGAGTGATGTTTCGGCGGTTTAAGACAGATTTGGAGCAGCTTATTTTGTCCAAACCACTTTCTGTTATTGGGCAATCCGTTGTAAACCGAGTTACCAACGACTGATAAAATATATTCCTTTATGTTAAATGTTGTTATTTGGATATACATCAAAAAGGTTTAAAATCCACCCACATTTCCATTCACGACAGTGTAATAACACACTAAAGTCGGGACATAGATGAGTTGTAACAAAGTAACCATGTGAACTGATTCAAAGGCAACCGAGGGGACAATGCACTAGAAACGATGAACAGACCTACTTCTTGATGAGAACCGTGCTGTTGATATTGACCGAAGTCCCAACTAATTGATTTTTACAAACAGCTATTTGTTTAAATTATTCGTTCTGTCTAAAACAACAGCTTGTTTCAAATAATCCTATCTTTCCGTCGATACGAAAAATGCCAAATGAAAAAAATACTTTGGTTGAAAGATTAGAATTGACTGTCTTATCACCATCTGGCCCTGTAGTGATAAGAACCTCTATAGTTAGAATCAGTTCATTAGTATACATGAACAGTTTTATTTCACAGGACAGTACATGCGTCTTTTTGTTGCATGTGAACGTTTTGCCTATAAACGAAAAATGTTATTTTGAACTGAGTGTTAAAAACGAAAAAAATCCATTTCAGAAACTGATAGAAAGAGAGAAAAATTCACCCAGACATATGTCACTGAGTTTACAGAAATACACATGCTGTTAAGATGTTCCAGTATCGTTTACATATTTATCAGCTGGTTAGTGAGAAATAGTTCACTAGCGGTCCTCTTAAGACGGCGACACAACAAAGTGACAAAATGTGAATTTTCGAATTCGAACAAAATTCAGAACGCGTTTGCTACAATGCACACTTTTGTATCTGTGAAAGGAAGATGTTGTTCACATTGGACGTCCAACAGAATCACCCAAGTGTGTGGATAAAATCGTGCTCATGTCATTCGCGTAATTAGCCTGGGATGACTGTTTATCTAAATGCTAATTTGCGCTGCTCGCTTTGACTGGCAAGAATAGTTTACGCTGCCTGATATTCGTGCAGGCATTGGATGTAAAATTCAAGTACCGGTCGATAGCTTGTTGTGGAACGTTCAATCCGATATAAACCTATATTCAAAGGCTATATTTGTTGGGTCAGCTAATTCTGTTTTGCAGACGAGATTCTTAGAGTAAATTATAAAATTTCACTCGGATCTGTTGAAAATTGTATTGGATGCACGATCGAGGTTATCTCATGTTAATCAGGTTCGTGTGTCTGTCGGTTTATCCACTTATTCTGTTGACTGTTTGTTTGCATGCGTAGCTGCCCATCTTATCACTGTACAACTTGAACGTCTTAATTTTCGATATTGGCATGTTGCAATTCTGCGAACTTCTGCACACTTAATCAAATTCAGCTAACCTCAAGAGAGATTTTGATACAAGGATATATCGTTTAACAAACGTTGTTCTCAAGTTAATACAAAACTAGCATCGCATAATTACTTCTTCAGTCTTAACGTTGTTTTGACTGGTTGATGATATCTACTTTGGAGAATGTGAGAATATCAATAAGCATTCGAACTAGTATACAGCTTACTTTCAAGGTAAAATGTTACTTTACTGACACATTTAGTTTCGTCGGCTTTTTGTGATAATTTGTTCAACTCGTTTACTCGCCACATAACTTGCGAACTTGAGATTTCAGTTCAAATCCGTCAGTCTAGGTTCAATCTGGTTTGTCATCCGAGTCAATCATTATTCTAGGTTGACAATACCAAATTTCGCGTATGTTAGATTTCTAAGTTTCGTGATTAGGTTTACAAGTACACCAAGGATGTACTTCGACAATATCCCTAGATGTTTTGTGACAAGGTGGAGATACTTAACAAAAAACTTTGCCGAAACTAATAGCTAAAAGTCCGACCAAATTAGTTGTGCCAGCTTGATTACTTTCAAATGTTCACAAGGCATTCTATCCAAACTGCATCGGGTAAAACAGTAAAGGCTATTAGGCTTTCATACCAAACTGAATGCATTTAAACGAATATGAACCATTTTATTTTTGCACAAAGTAGCGTCAGAATGTAGGCGTAGGAACCCCGTTTTAGGAGCTAGTACACCAGGATCTAGTTCCCTGTTTAGCTTTAAAAGAACTACGATATAAGTAACATTTGTATTGGACCCTTAGAGTGAATATTTGCAGTGATAAAATAAAACTGAATGCAGAAACTATCGTCAAATGTGTATAAGACGGTAGTTAACCAGTGTCAAGAGCTTATCGATTGATCACCAGTGCGTGAACTTGCTCAATAAATGGAGCTCAACACTGAAGACAATCATAAACAGGACTGTCCTCAAAACATTCTGGACATAACAGAGTGTGTTCCGGAGTCTGACATGGAATTCAGCGAGAAGATATGCAGTGAAAAATAACACTGAAGCGAATTACTGTTAACGATAAACGGAAAAGCAATACTGTGCTGGTTCACCCGTACTCTTAAGTAAATCTACCGGTATTTTTCATGTTCACGGTATTGAATGAATAGAGACAAGAAACCAGAACCTATGACGATTTAGAATGTGCACGCTAAGTCTACTTTAAGAAGGTCTGACACTCAAAGTAAGATACTCAGTCAAATGTCGATAAAGTGTGAAATTATGAACAATTATGAGATGAGCTTCAAATCAAAATTCAAACAAACAAGGGAAGACTTTATGACTCTGAATAACTGTAACTCTTGAAAAGTTTCTTATTTCCATGTTGTCAATTCCATATTTTACCTTAGTAAACAGCACTCACGTTTAAGTCATTGCGACTAAGGGAAGCATTAAGAGTTACCACGAGAAATATTTTTAAGTTTTATGCACTCACAGTAAAGTCTGTAGAACGTCAGAAAACGTGTTTTTTGTTCAGAGGAGATGTTTGACAAACACTGTTGGCTTTACTTAATAGGTCACTTGTTTCGGCTGGACATGTTTTCCGTTTACCAACAAAATGTTCTCAAATTATATACTCCTGAACAACTCGCTTCATTTCTGTGTCGTAGTACCTCTCAAATGAACATAAATACATTGACTGGTGAAATTGGATTGTAAGACAAGTAGGTGGATGAACCCCATCTGAAGCAGTTCGAGGGGACTCTAGTCATTTTAGCGAAAAGATCTGCTTGAGGACTTTTTAGACATTGACAGTATTCCCGACGACACTAACATGAGTAAACGTAAACTAACGTGAGTAAACGGATATGTTGATGGATGGCCTCATGCGAACCGTTACGACCAAGGCCAAGTCTGAACAAAGCTTCTCCTATCGCATTGCTATAGTTGATAGACATATGTAACGTTATTACTCGCTAGCTAATTCAAACACGTGCTTTTGTAAGCGGTAGAATTTGCATACCTAACATCTGAATTTGCACACCTACATGCAACTCGTTTTCATTTTGCGTAGACAAAGTTTAACATTTACGGATACAGGTATCCTGCAGACTTGTGGAATATTATATATTGTTTCCTTAAGAAAAGCGATGAACTCTTTTAGGTCAACACTCTCTTGTGATCGAAGTAGTCCCTAAATCATGCTCCATTATTCTTTTCCCTGGTGTATCCAAACAGACATGATACCAATGGAATGAGGGTGTTGAATGTAATGTGTGACACATCCACTGTGAAGCCTTTTTAATAAACGATTCAATGCCTAATTAATACAGCCTATGCAATCAGATGACGGTCTATGAGGCAGGCAACGCAATACAATACCCTCGTTTGTGAACCAGTTGCTCAACTTGATGTACGTACCATGTAATCGTAATAGCCAAGACATTAATTGTTTGACATGATAAGAAAACAACGCTAGTACAATCTGAGATAGGGTCATCGACGATTACATACAATGCTGAAATCAGAAAGGAGACTCAAAAATATATATAAGATTAGACTTTAAGTCAACTGTACATATTCAGAGGAGTCATTCACTAAACCAATCGACTTAATTAGCCGTGACAAAAGGTTCGGCAATATGGCCGTTAAAATGCGTTTGCTAAAAAATCAAGTAAAATAGCATGATCACTAACAGGTTTTCAAATTCATCCACCTTGTTTCAAACATTGCACACTTTTTTAATGAGGTTGGTCTATACAAGCATAAAACTTTCCGGAGATCTTAGAGACCTAATAGAACTTTGTTCATCAAAGTCGACAACTCACATAATCATTTAATTTGCAACACCTACATAAGCCATGTAAATATTTTTGACGTACTTAAGCAACTGGGGTTTTGCACGAATTACTGAGAAATCATCGCGGAGTTCTAGGTGAGTATTATATCGTAAGATTAGTGAGGCTGAATCCTCTAATTAAGTAGACTCGAAACCACTCCACTACATAGCTGATTCTGTCGTGGCTGGTATTTTAATTTTCACATCTGTTGGTTTCGCGTTCGTGCATGACTTACTGGTTTAAGTACATTCAACTTGTAACACCCATCGTTATTTTGAGTTTGCCTGTAATTATCGTTGCTGTGCTTATATAAAAATTCAGAGAACAATTAATTTATCTTAAATGTCAACGAAGTTCAGGAAATGAAAACCACGGGAATATAACTAGCCGAAAAATAAACTTCACCTTATATTATTTTCCGTTTATATATATATATTAAAAGGCCAAGTAAGGAGTTCCAATTGTTAGAATTCCAGTGTACTCACGAACAATATCTAACTCAATCTGTCTACGTTAACCAGTTCTAGAAACAGTACAATTTTGGATTTACAAGTGGCCTGTTCACTAGTTTTTATTTAGTATGCGAATTATAACCACCAAACATATCATTGAGTTATTATGCAATAGAAAAACAGTAAATTAACTTCAGCCTTTTTACAGCATCCGCGATGGAAAGCCATATAACAGGTTTCCTTTTCGACAAACGACTTGCTCACACAACACATTCAAGACGAAATTGTGCAAGTAAGCTTTACAATATCAATGAGCAGGAAAAAAACGTTTCGGAAGCAGTTTTTGTTATTTTGTAGATAGACTGAACAAACATGTCTTATGCCATCTTATTATTGAGTAATCACTCAGTAAAACGTTATAGTGAATTATTTATCATTGGCGCTAAACCATTTGAAGCATTTGGAATAAAGATGTACTCCAAAACATCGATTTCATTTGTAACTTACCACATTCTCAGTCTGTATCCAAAGTCTAGATGTTGTACTGGAATGAAGTCTCAATGGTCGTTTTGCATCAATCAGTTCGGGCCTCGTGCCTGTTTCTTTCAGTCCATATAACGTTGCTGATGTCATTTTTATAACTGGGAAAATAGCGTCAACTAGCTCATGGGTTATTTTATTTGTACTCTCAGGGTTATAAGCGGACCACCCTATGGATTAAATATTCGTACATATGTGCTGGTCTTTCAACTTTACCCGTTCAAATGAATTGTGAGGGCCTTCCAATGTAGGTTTTTAGACCGGAGACCACTTACCACCATTTTCTACAGAAGGTTCATTTTTTAACACATTTGATACATTTGGTGAAGTTCTCACTTATTTATTTTGACGGAAAAGAACGTAGGAATA
The DNA here is from genome assembly GCA_013368495.1 of Paragonimus heterotremus. Classification (NCBI taxonomy): domain Eukaryota; kingdom Metazoa; phylum Platyhelminthes; class Trematoda; order Plagiorchiida; family Troglotrematidae; genus Paragonimus; species Paragonimus heterotremus. The sequence continues at coordinate 232,558 of LUCH01000097.1, read as the reverse complement.
CATCTGTCAATCGGGCAAGTTCTTGTGATCGAGCAGGTATACTGAACTGTCAGTGCAGCAGTAGACGGACTGTTTTGGATGCGATCATTTAATGAATTTATCAAACGAAGCTTCTAATGGGGTGGGTTACTATAGCAAAAGAAAATATCGGTGTTAGATTTTTATATTTCATCAAGTCAAAAACGCACGCAAATTCGACTAACAACAATCGCATTGCAAAATAAGAGATTACAATGCTTACAATTAAATAACACCCTACTTTCGATTTTCTCACCTTGTCATGTCATCCGGTAAATGTAGGTTGAACTAGTTGCCAAAACGTTGCAAGTGCACTGTACATTTATCAGACGACCGCTTCCGTAAGCATCAATCGCAAACATAGGAGTTATATGACTGAAGCAAGGATTCCCTACAGCATTTCATATAGATGGTCATCTAAGTTTTTCATTCCGTCCAACTGCAGTCCTGTAAGTTTCCATAATTCTAACCCAGAACGTAACACTCCGTGACAGGTTTTGTTCGCCTATGATAAATACAATTGGAATAAATACTAATTCGTATGTGTTCGTGTGGCTACAAAAATCATGTGTGATCGCTCGACTGACTGGGTAGATGTTGGATCATCGTATTATATTTGTAATTAGAGAAGGTACGTTTTTACATTCGCTTTGATACCCATACCCAGGTGGCCGTTAGATCGGTGGTACGATCTTAATGATTAAAAAATCAACAGAGAAACATTGGCAAAATATTTCTCATCCCTTCAGAATTTACAATACACGGTGAAGCTGAATGAGTAAAAAACATCTTAGTAAACAACAGATGAACTGTAACAAACAGATCATGCTTCTCGTACCTAAAGTTACATGGGCCATAAGGAGCAGTAGTTTGCAGTTTTGAGAAGTGGCTACTACTGAAGAAATGCCCACAGTGCTTTCATCATTTAAAATAGGTTCTTTCTCTGAGCTTTCAGCTGGTAACCTCTTCCTAACCGTTATACAAAATAATACACAGTACAAAGTAAAATTGTTTGTAACGACACCGCCAGTATATTAAACCTTGGAGAAGTGCTGACGGATGTTAACAATTTTGAGAAAAAAAACAGGCGTGAGATATTCACTTCTTAAAACATATGAGCGACCCTTGTAGAAGTAAAACTTCTGCCAAAAGTATGGTTTCTGATTTTTATGATAACCTACATTGTATATACTTGACGTTTGTCATTGTTGAGTGTTTCGTATGCTCTACATACCTTCCAACTCAACCGACCGTTTAATCCAATATATGTAATTAGATAAAAGCGCTGAGACCCAAATAGAAAAGACATAAACGTCAAGTTTGCGAAGGCTCGTTTTATCCGAGATGTTTTTCTGGAGCCGACATTCACCGATTGGATTGAGTGGCATGTCTATTGCATCAACACATTTGCATCGTGTGTACACTAGACACCCCGATCATTAGGGATGTCCCGAATGAACAGATTTATACTAATTTTTTCAGTCTATTTGCAGCTGCGGTAGTGTCATCATAGATGAAACCGTTCTATAAATGCACAGTTTTATGGAAATAAATTGTAAAAATGGAGCTAGATAAGAAATGGTATGGCATTGGCGATGTAAACCAAAAGCATCGGGTTACAAGCTATTTCTAAAAGCCAGACATGAAGATAATTGTTCCCGTCTTCTTCAGTTATCTGTTTTTTTATCCGATGTATGTATAATAGAGCTTTTAGAGCAGTTAGTTGTAACTAACGTGAACTCGTTCCTGTACGCCGCACAATTCTGGGAGGTTCACCATATCGAACTATATCCCCTCTGCAGAACTACACGCTGACATTCACCTGTACGGATTCAAATCATCGACAAAACATCATACCCGGAGACGATAAATGTTCTACCAGTTGAGTTGCGAAGCTACGATACAGCATTATATTTGTATTTCGAAGTAATCACGTTTTCCAACTAAACTTGTCCTTGTGACAGCGCCGGCACTTTGGCTTCTAGAAACTCACTAGCAAGGTTCCCAAATTCAGATCTCCAGAATATATATTAAAAACTATTGCTTTTTTATGATGTGACTTAAGCTTATGCTTTTAGGGTGAATGATGATGAATCACGATATTTACAGCTAACTTCCTAATTCACTAAATTAGGTGAATCGTTCATGCTGATTTGTGGCGCTACAATTAGGACATAAGTAGAGAAGCATTATATACACTCCCTGAATGTCTGCACCAAACGAACAACACTGACCATTCTTCAACAGTCACGGTAGAACACTCGTGCAAATTGTGGTTGAGTCAAGCATGTGTAGTGTAACCTGAAGAAAACGCGAAAACTACGTGTCCTTTAATTGTGAATGACCATTCAATCTAAATTTATATAATTATGAGAGAGGGAGTGTAACGCCGACAAAAGCAGTTTCTGTTGATTACAGGCTTTTGGTCATAGCAAGTACCAGTAGAAATTGAGCCACTTTCATGAAATCCAATATTAAGGGAAACGGCTGTATTCAATGTGAAACTAGATGAAAGGTGAGTGAAGGTTTCAACCATTCCCGCCTTAAATTAGTGGTTTATTTGGTTACGGGATTTTGTTTCTATCGTTAGTCCGAATCCAGTCATTGCAAACACTTTTATCTGTCGAGTTTCTGTTAAATTAACGCTTAAAATTGGAAATGTTTCTTCCTCTCTATCAGTCTGGTAAATCATATATTATGTAGCTTGACTTGCACTTGTAAAAGTCATGTTACTTACTGGTTCACTAGTTCTTTGCATTGTTGTTTTAAAATAAATCTATACAGATACACCACTATGTTGACAAAATTCGTATAGTTAGATTGTGATGTCTGAGCCATTAACGAACAGCGTTATAATTTGGCTGATAGGAATTGACATTTGGCTGGATGTGAATCAATAAACATTACAGCATAGCTTTAAGCTTAAAGCGGTTTGCCAACCTTGGTAAAGGAGCATGCCGTCTCGATATATTCTGCTGTAAACAGAAGTGTTTTGTTGAAACGTGTTGTAACTGGATAAACGGTATAATATTTTTCAATATTCAACTTATCTCCCACCAAATATCTTCAAATTTACATAAAATATGTTTTAACAGTAAACATTTGTTCTGAAAGAACTTTTCCTTAGTCTGTCAAAAACTACAGAAGAATAGACGTAGGGCAGGTAGAACTAACTGGAACTGTGAGCAAACAAGTGTTTGTATATAATGAAGCACAGTAAAACAACAAAACTGCTGCTAATTTGTGTTATAATCATCGCTGATTCATCATTCTCATTTTCAAGAATCGATGACATCGTACATAAAAAATATGATACTTGGCTGTAAAATTATTAAACGATAGTTGTGTGCTCCACTTGCTTTTGTCCGACCTGTATAGTAGTATTCATCTTATACTCACAACGTGTATACATAACATAAATAGCTAGCTTCAAATATGAGCATCAATGCCACCAAGCTGTTGGATAAAGTGTGGCATGCACTGAGTGTTTTTAAATTAACATTGAACAAACTATCACCGGTTCGGCTTGCTTTGTGAAGTTTTTCAACTCAGATCAATAATCAGGCTAAAGGATTTTAAAATTAACATAATTTTATGCAGGAACCGGAAACAAACGTAGAAGAAAATGCTGTGTTTGAATCAATTTGCATATATTTCTAGACTTAATTTGACGGCATTCTTTTGATTCTACAAAATAGACAATGAGCAAGGTATCTTTTTCCATAGTTGGAGGTTACGTATTGTCTTATGAAATAGATCGTTGCACAAGTGTTACTTTTCTTATATGAATATTGTGGATTTTACCGTTGATCAAACACTGGCCGTTCAAAATTTGAATACCAAGCGACTGTGAGGACATGTGTCCAGCTGCTTGCTGTCAACCATCAAGACCATACAAAATATTGAAGTACTTTAGTCTTGAGCCTCCACTGAAACGTCGAATGATTTTACATCGCCTTTATCTTATCTTGTGCCTGACAACTGCCCCTAAGAAGAGTACTGATTCGTATTTGGCCCAATTCGGGAATTAATACACTACTTTAAGCAACATTTCGTGTCTATCAATGTAAATATCGACGAAGTATCTTGAAATCTAGCTGATGAACTGAACCGACAAACGTTTCGTGAGTAAGAAATGTAAATCAGTGATATCTGAACTCGAGTTATATCTGTGTGAGCAGTAATTATGTTTCACCTTAGTTCTCACAACCACGACCAGCGAATTTTCGAATTTATTGATTTTTTTGGGCCTTCATAATTTTTGTCATGACGCGACATTTTCATCCGTTTGTGTTTGATCAATTCATGACTGACTGACCGATTGTCTGCAAGATGTGTTCGATTATTCATAAAGGTATGTCATTCTCAATCTCACTAACTCACTCCTCATAAAAATTTGTAAATTGACATATGTGTTAAGAACAAGTCAACTGGCTGACTCATCTGCAAGCTCAGTATCAATGAACTAACAGCGCACTGACGAAATGATCACGAAAAACTACTAGCAGTTTTGTGCGCAACACTTTTTAGAGTGAAATAATTTATAGTAGCATTTCTTTTGATTGTTTACTAGCTTTGGTGGAACCTATCTAAATCTGCTTGGTTTGTTCTCTTGTCTAAAAATCTTATGGAGGTGTTAAAGTAACATTTCATACACATAAATGTTTATCATGCAATTCTCTCCGTTTAGTTAGTTTGCTTTCAGCATCTCATTGACTTTGTTTAATGGAGTAATTCTAACTGTCGTGTGGCTCACATCAGTGCCTTGTGCAAATATAACCCTAAATATTTCAACAATTGTGGCTTCATAAGAATGCACAATTTGTGAACAAAATGTAACATATTATTGTCCAAACTGTCACCACGCTAAAATGGTTGTCGTTCTCATTGAGAACCATGATCTCTGCTAGTGGATTCAACGATATTTATTCGGTTAACTCCGATTGAATCCTGAAGTTCTGATACCCCATGTGTGAAAATGCATATTAATGAGACAATTGTATGCAGCAGTTGCATGTTGGTTTGTGCAAACCTTGATACTACCGACGTTTTCGAAATGTGGTGTCAGATAGACGATTCTTTTAACCAACCTATAATTCATAATTAGTAATGTTGAATCTCAAATTTGACACACCATCACAAAAGCAGGAGAAACAAAGTATTTTCAAACTAACTTGTTGCATTGATAAATGGATTGAGAATAACACAACGTTACAGGCATTTTGTAATATTCTATGTTTCAACCATTTTGCGGGGCCTTCCTCAGGAATGTTGTAATCGAGGTGGTTGAGACGTAGAGTACTACAGCTTACTCGTAACGTTGTGTTATTCTTGATCCATTTACAACATGTTAAACAATAACGTGTTAAACACGACACCCAAACTGTTTGACTTCATTCGTACTAAATTTGGCGCTGATATCCTATAACTTGTTCCATTTTCCTGAAATTATGTGCAACATTTACGCTTGATTAGTTGGCTGCCTTCTGGCACCGGCACTCTAACATATGCCCTACTATTCATTTCCATCCCGTCATATAAACTGAGTTATTGCCCAAAACAGCACGACCACTGGAATGTGTCAATATAGTTCGGCGTCTTGGTAAACTCTCAGAACAATAGTCAACAGTTCCAAGTGAGATTATCGACTATACAAGTTAAATGCCTCTGGCTCCAGCTAGAATATCTATCGAATAGAGAAATACGGACCACAGTAATAGTCAACATCAACTACCCATCGAGACACAGTCTCAACATGTACAATGCAAAAGCTTCCTAAAAACAAGCTTATACGCTAAATTTTGCCCTTATCCATTGAAACGCGGTTGAAAAGGCGAGTGGGATAGGCACGATAGTTTTTGATGAGCACTCTTTCAGATTATTTAAAATCATGTTCCGCATAACTGGTAAAGCTGCCGAAAGCGAAGCTACATTTAGCATGTGGGAAATTTAGAAGGATGTTTAATGTTGTTTAGAACCTTGATTTTTATCACACAAAGTGCTCATGAAATATATCAACATCCAGCACGCAATACATCGCTTACTCCTGTTATTTAGGGGGAACGCAATCAAATAATCCTCATCGAAGATATACGGTCGAAGGGCTGATATGAATCTGACTTCCCAACATGTGTTTAACCAATATCACTGTAATAACGTAATTTGTGAATAACGTCAAAAGAAGTCAGTGACATGTTTCCTTTGATTCGTAAGGTTTACAGTTTTGATTAACTGCTAGGTTGGTGAGAGAAAAACTTGTTCGAGTTTCATTGTGGGTAGTGGCAAAATAGCGTTAATCGCCTGGATCGTTTAGTTGATCCCATAAGACAAAGATGGTTGGTAGGGTAACTAATACCAAATGTGAAATTTCTGAGTTTCCGGCGTGGCTTTGTAACCCAGCTGGTAGAGCATTTGCCGTGTTTAGGCCTGTTCTTTCTACCGCTGGTTTGAATCCAGCGGAAGTCCAGATTTTTCGCAAATGGATCTTTCCTAAAATAGCAAATGTTTATGCCTCAGAGTGTGTCTGAAAAACACGACAATTTTGTTGACTGCTTCCACTTGGTTAGTTCGCGTACACGGCGAACTTCATTGAAAATAATCACAAACATGTTGACATATCTATTTCCACCGGAAACCCTTGTTGCTATTGCCTTTATTCTCTTTGAAAGTCATTATATAGGCCAGTACTCATACAAGTATGCATATAAGACCTCGACAGTAAACAGCCGGAGCAAGCTAAGAAAACTTAGATTACCAAACTTAGATTACCAAAGCCTTAATTAATCAAGCAATGCAGTGTGTTTTGTACACAACCGTAGTATCGGTTTGTGAGTAAAATTTTCCGAAACTACCGTTCAGTTCCTTCAAGCGAAATTAGTAAGATTACGCTGAACATGAAGTATGGGGTCACGAGGTGTGAAAAAATATAAAATGATGGCGAAGATTACAAGGTCCTTCAAATACTTTCCATCGGTTTCGCCCCAGAATTCACAGCGGACAGTTGAGTTATAATCACACCTGAGAATATACCACACAGCATGAATTTTCGACCGTCACAATATCAACTGTTTGTGGGAGAGTAGTTTAAAATGTGAACTTACATTTTTCATTCATCAATGTTTACGTTCTCCTGGATAATCTAGATAATAACAAAATGATCAATCCCGACTGCAAACAAAATCGTAAAATAACAACTGTTTCATCAAGTGTAAAGTGTGTAAATAGGGTCAAAATCAATAGAATACATTGGTTGAGACTACACTCGTATAATTTCTAGTGCCTGTTCTGATGGAAAGATAGCTAACACAACAGAGATGAAAGGTCTGGTGAATAGATCTGAAAATGTCGAACAACCGACTTGAAAGTTTTTGATACGTTACAGTGTCCATCAATACATTCCATTTCAGTAACAATTCAAACCCTTGCGATTCACATGCACAACTTTAATATGCTTTGAAGGTTCGGATCGATTTCAATTAATCTCTTAAACATCTCACATATGTCACGTAGAATATTAAGTCGTAGATTTCCTGACATTTTCTGACCTATCGGAAAGACGTTATCCGAACTGTTGTCTACAAGAAATGTTTGCGCTTGTGAAAGACTCTGTCATATTAAATTTATATTCAAAGTGGATTAGGGTAATACTATTGGATCCTCAGCTCTGTCAAAGAAAATCAAGCTGCTGACTTTTTGAAATGTGGTTCACCATCCAATTATTGTCGAACTGTTGAGCATAAAAATGGGTGAAACGAGTTGTAATCAACTAGGCAAATAATCTGGTAAAAGATTCATGAACAGAGCTGATCATGTGTTCAAAATGCGGATAATCCTCGCAGATGCATGTAAGTTCTCGACTCAATCTTGTCGGCTATTGCGCTATTGGTCTCGTAACAGTTATGTCAGAACTATCGTGTGCAAATTTACAAAAAAACCGACCCAAAATCGGGACCTAGCTGTGACGATGCTTGTAATGTTTATGACACGTAGCAATACTTCCCTAGTAGTCGGGTGGCTTGTACTGTTGTGAAAATATCTGCCTGAAGACCACGGGCAATAGCTAGCTGTTCACCAGTGTGTAGGAAGGTCTCGCTATTGGACTCCAGTTGGGTAATCGCTGTTTTGATCAAACAAGCAAACCACTCAGAGTGATCAGCAACTGGGTACTCAATATCCGATGTCGTGTTAAGTTGTGAGACGGTGGTGGAATTGGCAGCAGAGATAGTTTTCCTCTGCAAATTCACTGCATGCAGACGAGCCCGAATGCTCCCAAAGTACGACCTGGGAAATGTAACAGGAGCCGACGATGAAGTTCGCATCGAGTAGGACACAACGGAGCTAGTGCATCGACACATCTGATAAGAGAAGCCGATTCTTGCTGAGACCGATTGGATCCGTTGGTTTTCATGGACGTGAGCTTCTCATGGTTGCGTTCGACGGGATGTGCATACGTTCTGTGTTGACTGAGACTAATTTTGTTAGGAAAGCTGCGGTCACAGTTGGCACAGTCAAAGATTGTGGCAGGCTGGGTGTCCACTTACCGCTATGGACCATTCTTGCGTCGATGCACATGAGTATGTATAAGCGGCATTTTAACCTAAAGTTTGAGCATATTAGGAAAATTTTATTTTTGATTAATCTACACCAAAACCTCAGATATGAAGCTGTCTGCTCTTAAAGCTTGACACTTTCGCTTGTTCGGTCGATTGAAAGAGAATTTTATTGCAATGCAGATTTAGCATAAACCACGGCATATCCATATATGGCGTTATTCCAAATATAAGTTTCCTAATAAATTACATTTACTAAACAGTACAAAATGAGGTAGAAGCTATAAGAACAGAGGAAATGTATGTAACAGAACTGATGTTTCCCGGAAACTTAATTAAGGTCGCTATTTTTTGTGCCTACCTGCGAATTGAAAGTTCAACTGCGGTATTGTTAGAAAAATCGGCATCTTACGAAGCACAACCATTTGCAGAAAAGCCCTAGGTTGATGTATACAAGTGTCCACTACATGTCTGAACAGGGTTTTCCATTGTTCGCTCAAAGCGCATCCCGCATCCCACCCACACTTTACAATACTGCCAATAAAAAACATTTGATTAATCATTCAACAGTTATTTTACACGAATGCTGCAGAAATGTAACGGGTTTGTTTTAAATTTCTTCGGGGATATTGATTAAGTTCTGTGTTCCTTGTATTCGCTGGTTACGAAACATGCGCCCAATTAAGAACAACTACAACTTGAGAAGTTTCTTGTTGAACAACTCAACTTTTTTATGAGTAAATGAATGCTACAAAAAGCCTATTTAACAGACATTCACAGTTGCCAATTTACAGCTCGAATGATTGAAAAGCGATTTACCGTAAAGCTGGAAGTTTGTTCTTTGTGGTTTTATGAGATCAAATGTCCCGCATATCAAAACGACAGGGAAAACATTGAAATGTTTACTGATAAAAACAATCTGTGATGCTGAAAACTGGATCCTACTCGAAACACTATCCTTTTGTGTTCAAAAAGCTGCATATATGCTTTTATATCTGCTATTCACCAATACCTCTTGCAGTATTACACAGTTATTTTCTCGTAAATCTTGAATGCTTCTAATTTAAAACGTCCGGAATAGAAATGTATGTGAACAACTGCTGATTTTGGTGACTTATTAACCAGTATAATAAATATCAACTGAACAACAGGCAACTGATATACAAAAGAATTAGAAATTGATCTGCATAAGAATTAACTTCAAATTATGTTTTTACTTATCAAACTTCAAGTAGTACGGTAAAATAAAAAACCTCATTGTTGCTTTAAAAACTCTCCCTTCTATCCAGTCTTTAAGTTATCTATAGCTGCTTAACAGCTATTGTATGAGGACATGGGCCAGCACAGGATAAGCGGCCTATAACCATTTTGTTTACACGTAAAATGTTCTCATTTGGCTATATCAAGAAACCGAGATGTGCGTTTGTGGCATGCAGCTAAAGTTGGGCGGTTACGTCCGAACAACGTATGACATGTTGACGGATTCGTGATTAGCGCAATTTCAAACGTTAACCTGATTGGGTTCTAAGAGCCACCTGGCAAAACTTACACATTCAATTTTCAGTTTTTACCATAACCAATATGCATTTCCATCAATTTTCTACGATAACTATTGGTGATGTCCAAATTGGAAAAAACAGTGACAGCATCCCGGAACGTGACAATTACCCTCCCATCGCAGCCACAAAGCCACGCTAAGAACCCCTAGATTTCACTGTTGGATTCGATCACCTAACTGTCCAGCTGTTTTTCATAGAACGCACCAAACAATCCGGGTACTCAACAACCACAGCAAGGTTTTTCAATTAATTTAGGCTGATTTCCATCAAAGCAACTTTTGCGCAATGCAATTGGATCATTCATAGGCATGCTTCTTTTGTCTACGGTTCAACGCAGTTCAAAATCCAGTTCCTAAAGAATTCGGTTTCTTCTGAATTTCCGTTAAGTCATGAGAAAAATTTAAAAGTTGAGCGTGTCAGATAAAACTTTATTTAATCACAATATTTGTAAAACAACACAACAAAACGGAAGCACTTTTCTCTCTTCATAGATCGAACTTCATATTGCCATTTCATATTTGTGGCCGTGGAATCCATCGCGGGGTTAGCTGAGTGCATGTTGATCGGGTTGCTTGAATTGCTGCAAGAGACTATGTGAACATTTCCTACAGGCATAAAGCAGTGTCACAAAAAAGCAAATCTTCTGAAGTACTCAATTATCATTCGTAAGATAAGTCTAGTCACATTTTCGAGGTCGATAAAAGCGTCGCAAAACCTATATACGTACATTTCGCGGGTTTCTTGGTTACATGAGTCACAATGTTACTAGTTATTGTTACTTGTGTACCCAGTCCTAGAAAGGCCAAGTGACGTTCACTTTTAGGTAGCACAGACTAATTAATTGCGAAGAATTTGTCGAACGAAATGGGGCGTTTGTGAATTAGGGTTTGTTATTTTATTGCGCACTGACAAACAGAAAACCCGTAATCACCAATATAAATCTGACTGCATTAACTGGGCATTTTAGATATTCGAGGACAGCAAACTTTTAAAGTAGACCGTTATTTCTACTTGAGTAATAGCAGTATGTAAATCGACATTCACATACTAATAAATCCATCAGGTGAACACATTCCATTTGTTTGCATAAAATTTTATATAACCTCTGTTTTGCTGTACCGTTTATAGACTGCCATCGAGGAAATCACTTAATCAACATGACATAAGCAAGCGTTCCAGTGGACTTTAGGGACGTTGAAATGTGACCTCAACGTAAAAATTGAGGATACAAAGCGTATAGTGGGATTTTCACTCCAATGTTTTCTTATTTGACGAAACAAAATGTCAGCAGAATTAAATCTGAAAATAGGTCCGCCGCTGGAGGCACACTGATGACAAAGCCAATGAAAAATGAGATCCTTCAAGTCATTAATATTTGACTTCTCCAGAGACGAGCTGTAGTCAGTGCATTCTGTCAGGTTACAACCGGTTCCAGTAAACAGACCACCATCCCGAGGTCGCGTCCACTCCCATTGTAAAAGTGGACAAGTTTTGTTTTCACGAAATCAGCTCTGTCACCTAAACCGACAAGACTAAATAGCAGTAGCTAGAAAAAAGACAGGAATTGAACAGTATCCACTTCTGCCTGGAAATTATATTACAAGCGATTTTTACACCAATCCATTTGCACGGTGAAAAGTGAAATGTCTGGAAAAGATTATCCCTTTTGGACTTTTAGGTAAAACCAAAAGTCTGAAATTAGGCAAGATATCTGTCAGATGGTGTAGAAGTTCGCTTTGCCTAGTTGTACAATGTTAACGTCCCAATGGGATCATTGCTGGCCGACCGTCGAACGCAGACTAGAACATCTACCCTGCGGTACGAGGTATCGTATTGTTCAATATCATTCTAGCACTTGCACCGCAGCCTGAAAATAAATAAACACATTTCTTCCGTGTTTACACTCTCAACCGCTATTGCCAGACAGATTATATTTGGATAGTCTGCAGGTGCCCACGATCAACTCCATAAAAAGTGCGATTTGTTTTATAAAACGTTTGTTCATTCATCCTACTGTGACATTTGTGGTCAGCTTACGCGGATAGCATACGTGTGGTAACAGCTGTCCACCTAAAGTTTCAGGGCGACGCGATTCCGAATAATTATTTGGCCTGTTTGATAGCTCTGTTAGCAACGGTGATGCACGGATTACTGAAGTCTACATCCTGATGCTGGCGCTCTCAAACAGGTATTGCCTTTTGAAAGGTGAGGATGTCGCTAATGCCTTTCAGAGAAAAGCTATCAGGGGATTTTTAATGGGTTAGCTGTACACTTTTGTTAATCGTGTGGTAGGGCCGTTAGAAAGTAGTGGCATTATCAGGGCGTGAATGCATAAAACAGAATTTCCGCCCATTCTGCCTTTATTTCTTCGCTTGTTTCTTATTACTCTCCTCCTGTTATTGAGTTGACCATACACATGTTTCACTTGCGTTTCTGACCAACAATGTTCGTGCTAATTCATTTCTGTGTTTATGAGTATTACTGACAGGCGTATTCACACTGCCCCAAGATAAATGCTCACTGAAGTCAGCTTTCCGTCAAGTTTCGAAGTGTATGTGTACGAGAAGAGGAAGGCTAACCTCTGGAGTACATGAATTCAATTCGCTGACGTGGCTCTGCTGGAGAATCAATGGGTTCCTACAGACTGTTGCGACAAGTTGTCTCACACACATCTACTGTTCATAATATCAGTTGGTTTAAACAAAAATTTATTTTCACTCTTTTTATGCCTCTGATATTTAAATTTGTTTTTCAGAATGCAAAAGTAAAACAAATTTTACTGAATAATAATTCAACTGATACGAATTTAGAAAGCTCGGTTTTTTCACGTACTTCAAGAAAAGTGTCTGCCACAAAACGTATTCCTTGGGTTGCAGCAATCCGTTCGTGTCGCAGTTTTGAGCGGCTTGTTTAAAACTGAGAAACAAATCTGATATCAAAAATATTGATTCAATATATGTTTAGTATGTTTTATTCTCTCGGATTCGTTCAGAATCAAACCCGTGGGCGCGAAGTACGATGCAACTGTTAATCCCAAGATAAGTGTGAACTCAAGGATCGAATAAATGCATTAGGGATCACATCGAAGTATTACTTCATAAGATGTATGCTTTAGTATCCGAGTAACTGAAGTCATTATACGTGTGCAAAACTGAAAGAATGGAAATTTTAAACCAGCCACATGTCCACATTCATTTCATTAGTCAAACAAACTACGTAAAAACTGTTATTTTGTCTTGAATGTCTGAGCAGACAATGACAGCCAAAGTGCATGCTTTGAATTTTGGGTCTTCTTTTGCCGAGCAGCAATGCGTTTCACATGAGTAGTCGCCGTAGATTCGAGTACAGAGTAGTTCAAGCGAGAAGTGCTTCCAACTAGCAAGAGTTACTGCTATGAATGAGTGAGTAATGGAGTACTTTTAAATTTCAAGCGGAGAAACTTGGGCTCACATCGGATGGATAAACGATATTTGAAGGAAAAACGAGCAGTCAACAGCTTTTTCAGAATGCGACCGCCCTGGGTAAAAATGTGATGAAAGGAAAAGAATATACGTGAATTTTTGCGTCCAACTTGAGGTTGACATAAAAAGGTAGCCAGGGTCACTCCGATGTTAATACCTTAAAAATGTTTTACAAGGAAGAGAGATCAGGTTCAAGCATTTGCAAGCAATTTTGCCCAAGTAAGTCTTGCCAGACTAGCAGGCCCGGTAAGCTGTTAACTGAAAACTTATGTAAGTTGATGAAAGTATTGGTATATAACGGTTACACCAGAATGAACACGAATAAGGTGTTGTTCTATATATTACTATGTACAAAAACCACCATGAACGTCCGATTGTAACGCATCTTTCTTCGAGTTCTTAGTTTGCTTATAGTCATCACATAAGAAATTAAGTCTTATTCTGAACCAAATTTAAGCTCTACTCCGTAACACTGGTTGTGAATGGGTTGCGAACTAGCATGGCCTGCCTATCATTCTGAGTCCAATGGTAGCAGAGTAAATTTATGAATGAGCACTAAACACAATAAGAAGGAAGCCGAAAGTTTTTAGCAACAGGTTTTATGTCTATTATACTGACGGGTTGAATATTAACACCTTGAAGTGATGTTCGTTTTATCTCCCTATAAGGTAGTTTGAAACCAAAGTAGTTGGAGACGATCACCCGGGATGTCTACAACCTAACATATTAAAATTAGCTTCTACCTTCTTGCTGTTCTTAGATAAATAGTCGTGGTCATAACTTCTTATTAACAAGTGTAACCTGAACAATTTTTAACAATAATGGCTTTTGTAAACATCAGATGAGAAGCACTTGCGACCGTTTACCCTTTAGGTTTAACGAAATCGGCTCAGCAAAGTAGCAGAATCGCTTCCTTGTTATGCAGACACAAGGGAAGATAGATTTTGTCGTCATTGCATCACACAAAACATGAATAACCATACTCGCCATAAAATTACCTGATCTATCTGTTTAACGTATGAAGAGGGCATCCTTTGTCTCGAAGTTTGTTTCAGGTGGAGTGGATACCTTGTAGTTTTGAGTTGAACTTGCGTTAAGTTTTTTAAACTTATTTTGCATTCACTATAGAAAGGGGCTGAGGTAAATTCCTATAAGACTTATTCAAAAGAGGGTTGAGACAAATTTCTTCTTTATGTCTTTTTGGCTGGTGAGCCGACAAGGAACCATCCTTTGCAGGTCAAATTGGGCGGTGATTATTCGACAATATCGAGGTTTGTAGATGAGAAAGAAGTCAGTAGAATAACTGAGCAACTTTAGATGGTTTGTTGATCGCAAATCACACCTAAAACTGTTCGAAAAGAGCGAGAATGTATTATGCTTAAATGCATATTTGCAAACATTTGGCCAAGTTCTTAGCAACCAAAGTAGATTTATATCGATATCAGTCGTTCGTAGCTGCGTCAAATCCATAATAATTGTCATTGTCGGGATATATATCAGAACCTGATATTTGTAACAATAAGCTTCCATACCAAAAGATATGCGCTACTTACTTTGTTTAGGAATTAGCTGGACGCAACAAACGTTAAGCTGTACGGTCCGTACAAAGAATGCCCGTAGCTGATGTGTTTATGTCACTTCAACCATCAGGACGATTGATTAGTGAACTTCAATGAGCATATTGACACAGAACATGAGAGCAAACGTGGCATGAGGTCTGATAAAATCGGATATTTGTGTATGCTTGCCGCACAAGCGAATATAAGTGGGGTAAATATGTTGACGAATGAAATAAGAGCTGTTAAAATAAAGTGTGGAAAACGTTTTATTCGCACAGGTCACATGGCTTATCAGAAGAGTTGTAAGGATCGCAGCACACTTAAACTGTGTCGAGCGTTTAGCAAGTACATTGTTTTAAAAGCAGTAGTTGCAACTACTTACTGCTGAATGTTTTTGGAACATAAATTAATAAAAACAGCCGAGCTGTCTTTCTGTAATTCCGGTCGATTGTCTGAAGTTCTGTTTATCAGTGCCTGTTTCTTATCTGATGTGCAGCTGACACATCTTTGAAAAACGCAACTGAATTCATAGACTAGGTTATAATTGGCAATCTAGATGACGATGGTATCAGCGTCGCCCTCTCAGTGAGCACACTTCTTGTGCCGTTGCGCGGGATTTGCTTCTGATTTGATCGAAATTATTATCTCCCCAAAGAGGCGGAGAGGAGTAAACGTCGTTCACTCGATAGAGTTGTAATAACAGGCTTATGTTCACCTGACATAACATTCAGCAGTGAAACGTGAGTGACAACCAACGCCTAAGAGCAGTCCACGATTACCATTCATCTTGTTACAAGTTGTAAACAGTAATATTTCAACGCATACTACTAAACATCGTATGTACAAAATCGCGTTTATAGAAAATAAGAGCGAGGCGTTTAAATTAAGAACACTTGTCTGAAAAATTGCTTTCGTAATATGCGTTTACCAATACCCTACGTTTTACCCTTTTTATAGCATTAGACCTAACGCAACCAGTTTTTTATCACTGCTATTTTTGAAGTTACGAAATTACAGGTTTCGAAATTCAGTTAGCTATAAAGCTTAAACATCTCATATTTACATCCTCCTCAGCGTTGAACATGTTTCACTTTGTCAAACGCTTGATTCTTTGAACTGTTGAAGAATGTATTTGCTATTGCAATGGGAGTCTTCCTTCACAAGTACAAACGTAACTTAATTTGTTGCGTTCCATTCTATCAATTCTAAACTAAACACTATTTTAGCAGCGCAGCTTTCATCAGTACTAGCCAATTTATTGTTACAGGTTCAGCGGACGAAAATGGAAAGGTGGTATCAGTCTTCGTTTTACATGAACACCCAAAAAACAAATAAACTAAATATATTTTTTATATTGTTGAATCGACTGAATCTACAGTGCGCCAATTTAGTCCTATCTGCAGTTATGAATTAAGGTGGTGTCAGAACAAACTGAAAAAATATACCTGGATCACAATCAAACGTCTCCTTTACGCAAATGTTTGGGGATATACATTCAAGAGATCATGAATTCCTTTAGAGATAGCCAAGTTGTGGTGGTCTATTTCTCCATTCCTCTAATGATAATGTATCGTATCTGCTTCTTTGTGCCAAGTGAGGAAACCTAAGATGAATATCCTCGTGTAAGACAGCTGGCATTTTACGGTGAACTTTAGCCAGATTCACTCGGAGAAATAACCTGTTTCTAAGCATCCACCCAGATCAGAGCATCAGTTATCTTTTTAACGAGGTTTAATTTCTGTAGGATGCAACTGTTTCATACTTGTGAAGTATAAAAGTAACGGTATATATATATATATATGTCATTCCCAATTTTTGTCTTGATAATAAGATCTTCTACTTATTAGAAACCGTTTTAAGTTAGTGAAGTTACTTCGCGCGTGAGTATACATTGCACTTCTTCCAAACTCACTTCAACAAAACAAACTAAGTACTCAGCAGCAATGCATAGTCTGTCACATTAACAAGTTCAATAACGCCTCATACCTGCTAAAACCATAACCCACGTGAATGAAAAATTCAACGGCGATAACTCACAAATGTTTCATTATTTACTCGCTTCAGGCAGTTTAATATGTTTTATAGTAAATGCTTTTGATTGCAACAAACTCCGTTAGTCTAATACTGCTTCGTCAAAGTTGTTATATTATGATTTTTATTACAGTTAACTCACCGGTTTTTAGGCAAGAATAGATAAGGCTTCGATAGTGGTTATGTGTTCTGGCTATCCATTTCTACCATACCTTACAAATCAGCATACACAGTTTGGTTGATGTATGTTAGTAGTCTTGAATGGGATACATGTTTTGACATATAGATTGACGGCGGTGTCGTGAAGGCAGTTTCTAGAGGACCGAACGTAATTTCAACCGTGTTCAAAATCATTATCAACCAAAATCACTAGGGATAAGATATTGACCGTTCTGTCTCTTCTCATATCGACAGTACATTCTGGCTGTTATACAAAAGCAAATGTGTCAGTGTGTTTAATAAAAATCAATGTTGCGATACTCAGGCGTGCTGTCTCGTGAGATTCTGAGAGTGATTCGAATATCCCCCGAGGAAAGGACATTTATTAACTATATTCTGCACATTTGGTAGACAATCACTTGTCAACCTGATATCAAAATCTATGGTTGTTTTTTATTTGTACGTAATTTGCTTCATTATTTCTATTCAAACAAGCACACTTAGCATGCAAACGGTCCAAACTAACTATGGTTGATCGATACTGACAGCATAATATGAAAGATAAGGCATTCAGGTATTAATCGATTTTTCGAAAAGTTGACTCCATCACTAAATAGATTTATTAACAGACAACATAGGTACAGATGTATTTGTTTCGTTTATTTAGCCCATACTGTTCTGTGTAATTGCACATGTCTTATTCCGCTAATGAACAAACCTCAGGTCCGCTAATACTGTAGCATAGCCAACTGGATGAAATCAGTCGGCGACAGCAATTGCGTTTGGAATGAAAGTCTTGAAGCAACCCTCCCAGAGCAATCAAAATCTCTTACGTTGCTGCTGCCTGACAGATATTCGCAGGTTACATTAGTCGCACAACAAGGCGCTTGGCTGACAATCGGACAACAACGAATGGTTTCTAGCGCAATGTTGACCCATCTAGTTGATACGTCACCGAGTAAATGTGCATATCGCATTCAGATCGATCTACCGTGGCTGCTGCGGATGCGATCGGACTCCGGCTGCGAAACCCTAATCTGTTTGCGCAGTAGTCTTGTTCACTCACTGAAGTTAACATGACAAGCCGTCGTTGGAACACTTGGCACGGTACCACAGTAACCATGTCCGTAATCCTAGAATGACACACGATTCACACTGTACTAGGTTCAACAAAATCCTGACTTGACAACTAGCCTCACATTTATTGTGTTGTGTTTGGCCTAAAGACCACACACCGAAAACGAGTTTATTCCATACTTTTTGACTTTTGCTGAAATATCCGGGTATATTTGAACGGTTAATGATACCTTAAAACGTGACATTTGGAAAGAAGCTTGAAACAACCTACTGAAGAGCATTGAGTTCCTTTCTTCAGGCAAACTAGTAAATACTACGAAACCATTACAACTGGACTGATACAACTTGCATTAAGCAGTTGGCTCTGATTGAATTAGCAGCGTAGACTGGCAACGAATCAATTAAGCTTTGACGTTTGTTTCTGACTATTTATCCACATGACTGCAAAATAATTGAGCGCAACTTTCTGTATATTCCGTTTCCATGGTAGACACTTGGTTACCTAGAGCAGTCTGGCAAGTGCAGCCTCATCACGTAACTATATTATACGGTAACCTAATTTCTGACCAGTTTTATTCAATTCATACATAGGCACCAATTGATTAACGTGCACCGCAACATAAACCGACAGTAATTTTGTTAGAGCTTACTGAAGATCAGCGATTGAAGTTGTCTGACTCATGAGGGTTATGCGCATTAAAAAACTGAGAGGTGATGTTGAACTTCGAATGTTATTGTAAAAAATGCACACCTTTGAATGTGCTACAAGTTTATTGTGTAACGTGCTTAGCTCACTAAATTTATTTAAATTCGATTGAGACCCAACTATACTATCTTATCCATGTTCATCAGTTTTATACGAAAGGTAGAACAGAGCTATGTTAAAGCGCTACTATCTGTATACGGGCGGTAACGTATGGTGACATTCTAGAGGACCAACAAACGATACAAGTATGGAATCACTAGAAGTACCGATATTCACTCAACTTTTGCTGTAGTGCAACCAACTCTTAACACCATTGCATCAACGTGTATTGGGATAATGGAAATATTGATGGCCTACGTGGATTATATATTAACACAAAGCACATTTTCTTTGTTCATATCCACAACAGGTTTTCTCAGCTGTACTCGCTGAAGGTCAGCTTGCTCATTTTAACCTAGGTGAGTTGTTCTTGTGAGTTTTTAGGGGCACTGATATTTAACGGTGATCTCCAATGTATTCGTGCCTCTCGACCAATCAACACTTCTCATACAACACCGCACACAACGTTAATTCAAACACTTGAAGCAACATATGATGGGACCATTTCCTCTGACTGCCATGAACCAAAGTAAGTGGCAGTAAACTAGACCTTGGGAAACGGGTTGTAAGACCTGGAAAATTTCCCGGACAAATTGGTGGACAAGTTCGTATGTGGAATATATAGGGAGATTTGTCCGACGCTGCTTCACCCGGTCACAATACACTGGTAGGAATTCTTGACTTTTGTACTTGTATATTGAGAAGGAACCTAAAATGCTTTCTGGTACACGTCTGCTGTTAACGCGGATACGATATAAACATGTCTTAGGGTAACACTGACTCTATTGAAAATGATTATGTGCACCAACTTATTAAACTTTCACCAGCCGGGCAGTAGTATACAAGAAAAAAGTGCCATCCAATTTGAGGGAGAATTCGCAGGATATGCCGTCATTTTTGCGTGCACTAAAATACCCCGGTTCAGGATGAAGTGCAACCTTAGCAAAAGCATACACTGCGACATTCTTTGCAATTTGTCCAAATTCTGACGAGTACCGCAGAACGGGCTAATTTTAGATTGGGTTCTAAAAGCGACACATACAGTTCTAAGCCAAATATCAAGTAAATTCTGTCGAATACGCATCATAAAAAGCCTAACGTTTCCCAGTTTAACGATGAACATACAACACAGGGTATGAAGAAGTATACAAAGGCAATTTAAGGTCCACCGATCCAAATAAGTTGTCATCTTTTAATCGAAATCTGCAGAGCGTCCATCACCGAGGATTTTGTGAAAATGTACATAAAACTAGGAGAACTATGGTTGCCTCAGCCTTTACGAGTACACTATTTTTTCTCAAAGCCATTTACGACAAAAACTCAAGTTATTCGGCATTTAAGAAACTGTTTGCTTCAGCTGTAATAGCATAAACTTTAATGAAAATCTTCGATTGTTTTTAGTTCAGCTAATCATTTCTGACCAGATGTACACCATCAGTACTATACTGTCTAAAATCTCCCTGTGGAATTCAACGAAAATTGACGGCGTTTTTATTAACGTAAGTGGATTATCCATTGTTGGTCTTTTGTAACAAATCTCCAAAGTATATATTCTGCGATTCACTCGTACAGGTCCCATTAGATCTTTTGGGTATAGTACATAACAAGCTCTCGCAGTATGTACACGTTGTGGTAAGTCAGTTTACATTGTTTGGAATCTGGGTGACTTGTTCAAGCATCAACTATTTTTCGGGTTTTGTAATTTCCATGTATCTGACAGCTTAGCTTATTTCTCATCTCCTCACAAACTGGTTAGACCTATAGACTTTCGAATTACGTATTAATGTCCAAAAATAAATCCCTCTGACAAAATACTAATTCCACCTGCTTCTACGTTTAGGCATCATTCAGTACTGTGATTACAACAAGGCAAATTTAATTTCACTATAGTATCGGTGATTGTAGTAGTAATTAATCCGATACCTTTACTCTGGGATTGCAGTCACATGCTACACAGAAGGTGATGTTGAAGTTTTGTTTTAAAGTCATTACAACGTTTGAATAATTTTTATTCGTTTGTCCGGATGACATGTAAGGTTATACTATTGACACAATTATGTACCTGGTATAAACAGAACCCATTTAAAAGGCTGTAATTTGATTGATTTCATCTACAGTAAAACAGTTTCTTTGTTCCCGTTCAAATCACAGTTGAAATAATCTAAAAACAGTTGGTTGATTCTTCGATTAGAAATGTAGCCGATTACATGATGGCTGAGGTTAATTTCATTGTCAATTCTTTCACTGGAACAGTTGATCGAAACGTGATATTCCATGTGATTGCTTAGGTTATGTTGTTCTTAGTAGAATCCAATCCCTGTGTTAGCAACTGAATAAGCTTATAGGCTAGTAAACTACTATTAATCAGTTAGGCGTGACAAAGCCAGAATTATGTGAAATTTTATATATAAAATAGGAATGCGGAAGTAGACTGGAATTTGAAAATTAAAACCGCATAGACAAAGATGAGGACCGAAGTTTTGACTTGAAAGTTCACTCACGTTTATCTAGATAGTTTTTTCAAATGGTAAAAAGCATTTCCCAACGGAGCATATTTAATAACTTCTATAGTGAAGCATTCTACCAACATGTCTACATGTTCACGTGCGTGCAGAAATTAACAGTTTCTACTCAACCATTCAGGATTACTCCTAAAACCGGAGGAGTTTGTTAGCGTTTCATTCTTGTCAATTTTTTGAGCTACTTATGTAGTAAACTATAGTATAACGTTTTATAATAGCAAGTGAGTTTTTTGGCTGTTATACACAGAATAAAATTGATTATATTTCACATTCAGAGTACACCTCTGGTGCACCTGACAAACAATTACGTACGCACGAACATGTGGTGAACATATCTGGTTAATCGGGGGAATAGTAGATTAGTCTAGGAAAGCAAACCAAAACGTTGGCGGTTACACGAAATTATGATGACATAACCTAGCCTAAGGTTGTCGTATTGCTGTGGATGGTATAAGTAAAACCAGGTTTTGTCGTTCAACAAAAATGCTATAAACTCAACTCAGGATGCTTCAAACACAACTGTCTAGTAACTACACATAAGGGTTCAACCCACTTTCACTCAACTAGATTTATCTTTCTGACCGCCCCATTCGAAGACCTGTTTTAATGTCCTGAATATGTCAATCCAATTTGCACTTGAAATCATCAAATAAGAACGTTGACACGAAAGGCTAACACAGGGTGTCCTGGACTGTGAACGATGAGGACGAACAGCCGTCGTGTAAAAATTAGTGCTGTTGTGAAAATGTCATTTTCTGGCGTGTAGCACGTTTAAATGGTCACCACCAAGGTTAGAATCCAACTGTTGCAAATTAGCTTTTTATTTCGGCATACAGTTTACGTCGCGGAGTTTCTTGTCGAGCGTACAGTTCACATTATACCAGTCACTTTTGAACAATAGATGGACCTGTTGGCCTGGGAAATTGTAAAACGAACAAAATGATGAGCAAATAAACCATTTCATTAAAGGAACATATTAGTATTGGCATACCTGTTGACGCTTACAGAATAAAATCCCGCAAATAGGTGGGATCTGCGACGTGTTCAACATCACTCAAAGATCCAAAAGTACGGAAAAATTCGACGTTTGTGCCTATTCATTTAGTTGCCATTATATAAAACTTCATTTGGGCTGAGTTGAATCTTGGTCCTACCTGGTCAGCCAGTTCATAAATCTACATACAGCTTGTACGTCAGCTCCTGCAAAAATCATATTACTTACCAAATCAAAATTGCAAAGTAAGGTTATGAAGTCCAGCGGTCGAAGAAGTGGAACAAACTAGGCAAAACAAAACATTTTAAAGAAACGCAAGATCTATATGTAGGATACAACTAAACAAGTGACACAAACTGTAGTTAACCGGTGATTCACGAAATATTTCTGCAAGTTTCCAGTAGCCGTTACCGCATGTCTATGGATCCATTTATATTGAAGGTTGAATTTTGTTACATAATTTTAAAAATCTAGGGAGAAGTGATTTCTCTAACTGGTACTGTCAACTAATAACTGCAACATGTTTCGCAGTTGTTGGATTGTACCTGGATTAAGTTAAAATTCACTGTCATTTACTGTGATATTAACTTGTATGATTTCACCAACAAAATAATGGTTGAATGTTATTGCAGCAAGTTTATATTGTTTTTGAACTTTATATACCGCTTGTTAGCAAAAAAACAAAGTAACACGTTTATAATCTAACTGAGTGAAAAAGCAATCTAAATAGATGAGGGCAATGCTACTTGCCAGGATTTTCAGTGACTCTTAGGTATATACTACCTTCACAAGGAAACCATTTATAGTCATTTTGATGGAAGACAAGTGAAAAACACAAAATAATGTCTTATTTTTGAAGAAACAAGTAAATGTATGTTTTGGATAGTCGTAACCAGAAAATTCACCCACAACACATTGTTGTCCCATTTTTTAAACCAAGCATACACGCATGGACAATTTCTGAAATACACACCGGTGTTCTTCACCTGTGGAATATCTATCGTAATTTTCTCCCAAGTATTCGCTTTGCACAAAAATAGCAGCGTTTCTTATTTAACCTAAAAAGCTTTCAAAACCTAAAAAGCTGACAACCGTTTGCAAGGCCGTATTTACAATAAACATAGAAAATTGGTGACGATTATTATAGATGAAGTTAGATCAGTGGACATAACAGAAATTAATGTAGAGCCTGCAATTTCTTACGTCTTCGATTAGAGTCACGTTTATAAGTGGTACGCCATGATTTAGCATGACCTGTTTACATGTATATGTATATACCTGCGAGGTCCAGTAACCGCACAACAATGTCTGTGTTAATCTTTAAGCAAATGCATCCATCACTTTGCCTATTGACTTCTATGAATTCTGTCTACAATATACCAGATTTACTGTGGAGATGCTCTGAAAATAGATTAAGGCATTTTTTTTATTCCCCCTTCGAATCTGCCCATCATGTACTTCAGCAAAGATTGAGATGTCTCATTTATGAACAGATGATTACATTTGTAAGTTATCGTAGACCTTAAGTACCCGAGTGTTGTTCTAAATAATGGCAATTCTATCATAGGAAGCATGGTACTGCATTGGGGGGATCATATTCAAGCTACGGTTGAATTTTCGATAGCTCTATAGTGATGTTGCGTAACATAGATGACATTTTACGTCTGCTAGTTCAGGCTAGCTGTTTGTTGAGGGGAGGTATACGTAATAGTCAACTAATTTTATGGGATTTCATATGTAGTTGCAACTATTTTACTACTGATCATAATGTGATAGACAGCTTACATAGGGAAAACGTATGCTGTAATAGTCACGGCTTTGCTTGACTCAAGCCAGCAACTAGAACAGCTTGCTTAAACGTGGTAAGCTGTGTATAAACTACGTTACGGAACCATTCGAGAGTACAACTATCCCATAGTTGGATCAAGCTTCTGGTCCACTCAATTGTTTCACGTAGGACTCATGAAATACCCAGTGGACTGATTGCCCAAGCAAGAGTTCTCAAAGGGTTTCTTCCGGAACCCACGGATGCCACACCTTGTTGAAGTAAAACACCACTCATTAGTGGCTTTGGATTTTTGGTGTGTTAAATGAAATTTTTCTTTGATGGTTTCAAATAAGACGGGCCGTTGTGTAGACTGCAAGCATTCTAACTTGGCATTTTCTCTAATTGTGCCGGTGGTAAATCACGAAAACGGTTTTTTTAAATAAACTTTTGTTCACCGTAGGCAGATAAGACTGACTTCAATATGCTTTGCCTAGCGATTTGTTGAATAATTGAACGTGAAAGCTGTAGGGATAAAAAGTTGACCAAAAGTTACATATCCGTCAAATGAAATTGTAAGATAACGTGGAACAATTTCATCTTACCTGAGTGTTTACCCCAAGGTGAACATTACGACCTAATTCTGCGGGGTTTATGGGTAAATCGAGTAATCGGGGTTACTTAAACCGTACGGAGTTTCCAATGCATCATTTTGCGCAATTTGAGTCCGGTTAGTATATACAATAACACACTAATGGTGACCCTCTCAAAGTTGTCTTAGAACACCCTGAATTGCCGAGTTCCACTTGTGTTATCTGCCCCTTAGTTCGCAAATCTCTTACCGGTCATTTGCTCTTTCAGGCGACAAATATACTCTGAGCTCAGTTCATATACGAATGTGTCAATTTCAACAGTACTTCAGAAATGAGAGTACAACTTGCAGATACATGACACATGTCACTTCAGAGACAAGGAAATTTTTAAACTGCAACTCTATCACAAAATGTGGTAAGGTGTGGGTAAATGTCAAAACTGGAATGTTTAAAGTTCGAGTTTAAAAAATGTAAGTTTGTGTTCGTCAAGAATATGCAACCATTCAGGAGTCGATTGCTGAGATGCTCATAATGTGGGCTCATGTAAGAAAGCAACATACACTAGAATTTCTAATTTCAAATGGGTAATCAGGTTATCTATTCTGTCCAGCTTTGAGGAAACGATCTTACAATTGCTGTCATGTTTTACATACACAATATAGTTAAGGTTATTCTATGTACGTTTGAGCTACGGGATGTGACTGCGCTGTCGTGTTCCGACTTGGTGTAGATCATCAGCCAACTTTCAGTAAAACTGGCAAACTATTGTCGTAATTCCTTGAAGGTACACTAAGGAAGAAATGTGTATTGCAAATCGCCCGTTCAAATAAGTTTTCCGGCTACATTATACATAACAGGCTCACCTGTCCAAAGAGGTTTTCCAAAGATTTTACGAAACACGAAACTTCAGTACTTTTAAAATGTAGAATGCATGCGCTTAATTGAAAAATGAAGTCCGCTGTAAACATGTAAAGCATATGCCAGCCTTTTTCGCTTTCATATAGTGGCCGATTTCAGACAGACTATGAAGTGGTATTAAAGCATACATCGTTTGTTGTGAACTATACCAGTAAAACATTCTCCTTTTTCAAAAGACATCTTACAGTCAGTGTCCAGTCATAAGATTCACTGGTTCGTGAACTTCACCTTAATTTGATCGACCAGTGGTGGCTTTGAAAGTTTTGATGTGATCATATGCAATTAACCCAACAGAGATACTCGAAGAAAATGTGGACCAAAAGAACTACTGTCACCATGCCAAACCGAACTTATTAGAGATAATTGTAAAATGCTGGTTCGTTTAGGCCGTAATGCGAGCAACCGTCATTCTACTAATGTTTTTATTCGTCGTGTTGCAGTTGGAATTGAACACTTTTAAAACATAATGATAAGGCTTGAAAACGAAAACCTCGAACGTCTTCTTCCTTGCGGATAGAAGACAACGAACCATAGATATTAATTTTTGTTGATCTAAGCTTCCTAAGGATTTGTCTATCTCAAGGCTGTATCAGTGAACTATTGACGTTCATGGATATGGAAAATATCCCTCTACGGCAACGTTCGTGATCTTCAAATTTTTGGATGTGTTGTTGTGAAGTTATAGCACCGTCTAATTTTACGTCGGCTGTCCATGTAGAACATTTCTTTCATAAGGGATTACAGTGCGCTCTCTATCAATTTTTGGGCTATTGTTTTCTTTGCCGTATCTTATAGCCAGCGTCTGTTCATGTTAGGTTTTCCGACGAATTGAATGATTAAAATAAATTTAACTGACGCAAAACTAAAGTCGGGAGAATGGTTTTGTTTGGTGAATCTTGCGTGACAATTTTATTGCACTCAACCAAATAGATAGCAATTGCGGTTCACGTTTACTCAGTAGAAACGTAAACAACACTGTGAATAAAATAGGAAATTTCACCAGATAATAACAACAAAAGGTTTGTCGTTATGACAATGGAATTATCATGCAAATGATCTTTTTGTACACCAGATGGCAAGCAGAACGTATGTAATTTTGTCTATACAAAACAAACTTACTTCATAGTTAATTACGATCACTTTCATTAAAAATCGTAGACAGGCAAACATCAAGCGGTGTATGCCTGTTATGACTTATTTTTATCCCAGCGGCATAAACACAGATCACAAGAAAATTTTCTTCGCACACAGTACCGTCTACATTATTTCTGCTTTAATCCGGGAAGTGCATAAAATCACACAACAAATTATGTTCGAATAAAACCCACTAGTCTAAAGTGGAAGGTATGATTTTTTTTCGTTGATTATTTGTTTACCTCCACTAATTAGAGTGAGTTGATTTAGATAATGACCTGTTTACCAACTATAATACCTTTTGATTGTCGACGCAATGTTTCAGGTCTCAACAGGGCTTCTTCCAATCCAGCGGAAATAACGACGTGACCAACAGTTTCGTCGACTAGTTTTTTCTAAGCCAGTGCAATAACGGAGATTTCGTCAACATTTACCATGAGATACTGCGGGATCTTTGAAACGATTTTCAACGTGCGGAAGCAGGAACACTATAATCTACCTGATCTGTACGAACTGCGCCAGATGCTGACGGAAAACTTTGTCACACGGCCTGAATCAAACGGTTCTGTGTGGCGAAAGTGGGTTATGATATATACCTGGCCACGGGAATACCAAAGACTGAACAATGTTTTCAGAAACACAGGTAAGAGCTATATAGTCCGGTTGCCATCAACGTAGCGGTCGGCAAATTGCATTGGCAGACTGTCGTTGTTCAGCAGCAACTTTGTAGACAACTCTTGATGCTTCAGTGATATGTGATGGTTCGTGCTCGTCTACACGTCCGTATGACTGACTAACCTTCAAACAAACAACAGTGAGCCTATAACTTAACAGCCAAACTGAAGAAACTACTAAGCAAACGGAAATCTTCTTACGAGATGGTGAATTCGAAAGGTTGTATATACACTATAGTCACAACCTTCACATTCAGCCAAATTGCAAATGACATACAATACGTCAGTACTCGGACGTTTCTGTGAAAATTGAAACGAGTCATCCGTAAATATCGAACAGAGTTAAAAAACCAGATTTCAAACTTGCTCAAAAATATCAATCAAATTTAAAAATAAGAAGGAATGACCAGACTATTACGATCGTAACGCTCACTGATTTGGAAACCTACGGTGTACAATGTCTGTTAGAACCGTTGTGCATTTACCTCCATGTTAAGTATATGTTGTATGCGCAGTTGAGACTTCCGTTTATAAATCAACAAGACTTCTGTGAACTTAACTTATTGTTTTCATATACTGTGTTAGTCTAACTATCCAAAAAATTACATAGATATGATAATTCGTACACGGCTAAAAAAAACGCAAGAAAAAGCACAAAAGACTCGAACTTTAAGCAGAACCATGAGTTTACCACTGTCAACAACAAACATGTGCTCAACGTTATCTACTGTAAAGTCAAAATTAACATTATCATCATATGCGTTGCACATGTTTCCTCTCTTCACATTTCTGTGCAATAATTCTCATTTGTGTGCATCACTATCTGGGACGGAAATAAGTGCAGGACACCGTTTCATCTCGCAGAACACCTGTTCCTAATGAAGATTTTCCGCAATGAGAAAATAACTGAACAATATTTTCTTTAAAAATGGATCGTCTGACCCTTTTTACGTGAAATTTGTGAACGTTTAGCACTGACGCAATTTTGTCTTATTTCGTTAGCATTTGGTGTACGTTAAAAAAATTTTCAACGAAACACCTTTTCGTCAACGTCACATTTTCCTGATCAATTTGCGGTCTTGTCAACAAACTAGAGTTAATAATAATGTTACTCCGGACGTTTACAAAAGTTGACATTCCGACTTCGATTTGACTCCTGATTAAAACAATAAACACTGGTATTTATGTGGACGAAGAACAATAATTATTTACCATAGTCACATTTTTGACTGCTGGTATACTTTGTTAACCGTACTTATGAACTATTAGAAGTTTGACTAAACAACTTCATAATCATGCCCGACGCATTTTAAATACAGTATTTGTTGATAGATTGCCTTGTTCCTAGTCGGAAAAAAATACAAGATTACACAGTTTATGAATCGTTGATTTCCGTCAGTTTAGTTCATAAATATCCGAAGCAGAGATGAAATTTTAAACGCAAGCAGTACGTTTATTCTCTTGAAGGAATTCAAATATTTGCAACTATGCTCTACTACAGATCGCATTAAAATCGATTAAAGACAAAATTGAATGCTAAACTTAGTGTATTGTCATTTCTCAAAAAAATCCATCAACCATTAATATTGTCTCAGGAAACCCAACTAATTCGAAACATTCAGCGCAACTCAAAAGTCTGAACAAGAGAAACTGGTTAATAATATAGGACATTTACAGCATATGCATTGAAAATGGAGAGACTGGGTTCTGGATGACAGTTTCTGATACATTGCTGATAATCTGCAATGCCGAATAAGGGTTCTGCTGTTATTTTAGTGAAAAAGGAAGTGTTCTTGCGGTACAGAATTCATTCTAACCTCGACCATGTTCGTATACAGCTTAGGTGATCAAGCATTTCGTTGGGAACTGTTTCGCACCAGGTGAGAGACATCTCGGTTAAGTAAATGTAGAGTGATTATAATTCCCAACCAGATGTTGGTTATAATCGCGAACACATGTGTGACAAGGGTGGTCCTGTCTTTCATACGATACACTTGATATTTGCATATATTTTCATTCTCGTCACACAGAATGGGATTAGGTAAACGTCTATTAAAGAGAACGGGTGCAACATACGGAAAGTTGTGCTGAACGCAGAGACTGAAAACCGCCTCAATTATTATGCATACAGCCCCGAAACATCTCGCAGGTGGATCTTATCCTTCAGTTCTTTCGCTAATGAAATTGCTACAAACCCAAAAATCTGACTGACAGCCTAACAAACATTTGGATTTGTATTGAAATTTGGTATATGTATCTAGTATCACTTGTTTTGAATTGTGAATCAAATTGATGCCAGTTGATGAATGCCTCATTTGGATTTTATACAATGTAAATTTATTGATTTAAATAGCTTGATAAAGGCTCTGCGGGAGGAACGAAACGTTGTTGGGCAGATATCTTTCGATTTCGACTCATTACGGCCTAACCAAGTAAATGCTTAGTGAGGTCTTAAATTGTTCTCAAGTACATGACAAATACAGAGAACTATTGCGTTGAATTTTCA
The DNA here is from genome assembly GCA_013368495.1 of Paragonimus heterotremus. Lineage (NCBI taxonomy): Eukaryota > Metazoa > Platyhelminthes > Trematoda > Plagiorchiida > Troglotrematidae > Paragonimus > Paragonimus heterotremus. Next base: position 202,234 of record LUCH01000097.1, on the reverse strand, counting down.
CGATTTCCAGCTAGGTAAATGGTAATAATTCAAAAAATATAGGCTATAGTGGGTCAAGTAAACAATTATTATTTGCGTTTTAACATAACGAAGAAACTAGATAATTATGCTGTTGACTAGTCGTGATTAGTTATTACGTTAAATATCAGGCTGCCCTTAGTGATAAAACGACCTGACGATTTGCTAAATGTAAGCTCTTCTGAGTCAGTGGTAAACGCAGCCAATGACTGATTCAACAGATATATCGTTTTGTAACGTAGGTTATATCTGGGGATAATTAACTCCTGCTCGAGAGGTGTCAGGATGGCCGACAGAGGAACGTCTTGTTATGTTACAAACCGGCATGTGTACTGGTTTGTAGGAAAATAAAACGATCGGATTACGCTCATTTTTTGATGGAACATTTTGCAAAATTATTCTGGTTCTGGGTGACAAGAGAGATCAGCTTCTTGTCCTTGGTTAAGGTGTCGAACACAGCAGTTACAAAATCGCCGGCCGAAATCGACTTCAGATAAGAGTAGTTGATGGATGCGTTTACGCACGTTTCAGTCACATTTCTAAAACGATGTTGAGGGAATCACTGGTATACTCAGTAGGCAGAGCAGAGTGTGCAATAGCACTTCATTCAACACTGGGAGCACTATTGTTTCGGCGGTTGAGCAATCGTGCAGGCGGAAGTTAACGTCCACTTTGTGGAGCGGCAAATTAACACTTCTCAGTGACTGTGACAAGTTCAATATCAACCGAATAGTTATGAATTCTAGTAAGTGGCCAGTGTTGGATCTGCTGAAGCTCGTCTGGTACGTTTGTCGTCTTTTATCTGGTGTGATGCGGAACGATGAGTCCTTCGAGACATGTTTGATTTGGCTGTAGAAAGCCGATCTCAAATTTCCTCTTGTCGTTGATGTATGTAGTAAAAGACCATGGTGAATTTCGTACCATAACTGTACATAACATTTTTGCTTTCTTACTTTCAACACTTACCATTGCTTGTCTGTTAAAACTTCCTTCTTGCTACCGTTCGACACGTTCTCACCTTCATCTGCACCCGGTTGTTTTAATGGACCCATTTCCTGTTGACTGGTGGCTGTTTGTGGACGCGTGTTTAGTTACCCCATTTTGAACGCCTTTGCTGGATAATTTGTGTATCCGGCTGATTCGCATTCAAGGTGAGATAGTATCTTTATTGTAATCCTACTAAACAGCACTGTATAGATTCCAATCCACTCGAACGTCTTTTCTGATATATTTTCAAATCGGAAAATAGCCCCATTAACCTGACCATCTGAATAAGCGTTATTAGAATTGTCGAATACGCGTTACTGAGTGAATTACACTAAATAACCAGGAGCGATTTAACAGCTAGCCTGTACGATTCGCTTGTTGATCCGTGTGACTTGACTTATCCGAACGCCACAACCGATGTATTTGATTTTGACCACTAATTCACTTCCGGTGTGACTATTCTTCATGACCGCCGCCTGTTGACTGGATTCAGTGTTCCTGTTGTCTTCTTTTTGTCTCATCCTCCATAGGGAATTTTACTGTTAGCGTTTCCTACACCTCGAGTTTTCACTCAAGATTTTTAATCTAATATGAGACTTTGTCGCACTCCATCTAACAGAATTAATCCTCCCCATCCTGCCTACAAAGTGAAGATGCGAGATGGATTTCTCTATTATGAATACAAGATTGTCATTCTCTGTGTAAGCTTATTATCACACTTGTTTATCGGTATTGAAACAACACAATATTTTAAATGATCACAAGGAGTTATCCTCGGAACAAATTTGGAAAGATAAGTGAGTAGCTGTAGTTTGAACGATTTCTGTCCGAACAAACTTCGTTCCCTCTTAACAAGTATATGTCATAAATGGTAATCATAAAACATGCCCAAAATCGTCACTTACAGAGAGTGTCCGATCCGGATTTGGAGGAATATAACGGCACTACCAGGGTCCTTCTAACTAGGTGAAGATTACTTTTCCACACACATAACATCGGCTTCAATCGTTTATCAGCTGAACGGGTTCGACAGGCTCACTGAAATAAAATCAAACAATAATCTGCTAACGTTCCAACTCACCTCAGCGAAAACTCGCGAAAAAGCTTGACAGAAAGTTAGAACCAGTGAAACGATCGTTAACCAGAGATGTGTTGGAAAACCCCATAGGTCTGTTATACGAAATTAGTAGTAGCGGACAATCGATGGCTTTGCTGGATATCACAGTATCGTTCAATAATATGTCTATAAATGAAACTGTGTTTCTTGTGGGATTACGCGGGCTGTAACAGAATATTGTTTCCCACCTTGCTGTCTGAACTGGAACATCCACTCTACCTGTACACCATTAATAATTGGCTCAAATATCAAAATGATGTGTTAAAATAAGTGGTTCGATGAGAACGGTTATATAATACGAATCTCGTCTCAACTTATGACCATTGCCGCACAATCAGCGTATGTTATCGTGAAAGAACACTGCAAAAATATAACAACTTAAAATCTCCAATTGTTGTGAATGAGAAGGAAATTATCTGTACATTTCTAACGAAGCAGGTGCAGCTATTCACTTGCCAAACATGCAGATAAAGGATATAATGAGAAAACAGTAAAATAGGTGGACGGATCAAGCAATATCAGCAGCTCTATAGTAAGTAACTGTAAAATACAGACCGTCATATTTTCGTGCATTTAAAACAAAATTCCACATTTTTAATTCCTTGTTTATGCCGGTTTAACTGTTATTGTCACAAGCAATCGTGTGCCTTAACGTATTTTGGAACCTTTTGTGAACACGTTCAGTTGAAGCCGGTTTTTATCACTTCAAAGCACTTAATGTGTACAATACTTTTATATTCAAATTACCTCAATAACATTCACAAAATATGTATTTCTGTGGAAGAGTTGACACGTTTAATTGTTCAGAATTTCTTATCTCGCGCAGTTCTATTATAAATAACGTTGAGTGAATTATCGATGATCATATAAAAAGTATGAGATAGTATGAGATATAAACAATAATTATAACTTTGATTTGTAGTGATGAATATTTTTGGCTTAGTCTAAAATTTCAGTTCGCTATTTACGGTTGAAAATCTATTGCAGATTGGTGATCTTAACAAGTAACTGGTTAGATTGAATGTCAGATTTTTCTCAAGTATCTGTAAATTTCAACTGCAACTTTTCCAAAGCATACAGGCCCTTCATTTTTATCTCACACCAGAACATTTCCTTGTTTAAAAAGCAGATCAAGAAGCGAAATTGTTGCTTGTGGTAAACTTGCTGCGTTACACTTTACTGATATCATACTAAGCATAAGCTGAACACTGCTGCCTGAAATGTAACTCACAACAAGTTCTTTAACGTCTAGAATGTCTCATCTTTCGTAAAGCAGGTTCAATCACTTTTCAACACCTGGGCGGGACTATAACTTTTACTAAACTCGTGATAAAATTAAACAACGAACTTAATTTTTCCCATTTATTACGGATAATATGTGGATGGTAATTATGTTTACACTCCGAAGACCAAATATTTTTCAGTTCACTACATTTTACTGTCTATTTCTATAAAAAAAAACAATTCAACACATTCTAAGCGGTAGCGCTCAAAATTAGAAAGATGAAATTAATTAAATTCAAACTACTGTAATGTACAACCTTCCAGATACATTTCAAGCAATATAGAGGAAATCACACCGACTGCGGTTAAGCGAACTATGCATAAGCGAAGTTGTAATTAGATCTGTGCATACGCTACTATGGACTCTACCCTCAGTGGCAGGAAGTTTGTGTGTTTAGACACCTGTCACAGTTGTTTCGAATACAATGACACAACTGGCACAGTTCCAAGCCAGCAACGAAAAGCAGTACAGCAATTCACAACCAAACCTATGTAATCACTGCTTTACGTTGTCCTAGTTGTCAACGTTGTCTCTCAACCTCTGGAAAATTGTAGAATTTAATCTCTTCAAAGATAAAATAGTGGATTTTTCTGGCAGTATCAACTGGGGTAAATGCTAAACAGTTTGTGTACTTATATCTTGTGAACCCTCATCATTCATTCAAACTGATAATGCTCGGCCTTGGTATGGGCTAAAGATACTTTTCTAAGCATGCTGTCTCTCTCGACGTTTTTGTTTTCCTGATGAGTTTATTCTAAAAATACCTGGTTTTTCCCATCGACTTTATCTGTCTTCTCATAAATGTCCAGAATTTCTAGATCGTTTCACTTCTTATGACCCTGAATGATTTTTTGAACTGCAAATTCATTTCGACTGGTCAACCTGATTCTGTACTCTGCCATGCGTGTGTATGCACGACACCTCAAAGCACTGTTTGGCAGTTATTACACCGCGGATTACCAGGCCTACATAATATAAAAGCTCATTAATTGTGCATACTCATGTCAGTACGGAGATTTGAACCCCAATCACGTTGGCTGATAAAACCGCGCTGACCACAACACCGGTCATCTCATATTGGGCACAACCAGATTGTCATATGTGAAAACAAATGCGTTTACCTTTGATTAACGTTCAGTTTGTCTGGTCAACTCACGGAAAGAAACTAACTACCCTATTAAATACAAACGATGATCAAAAGATTGGAATTTCTCACTCACGTTTGTAATACAGAATTCGGCAAAATTACCAGACAAAGTAGTGATCGCTGGCAAATGGTTAGGGGCATGGGTACCTCAACGCAAATAACCTTAATGCATAGTCCAGTGGGATGTTGATAAACGATATTAATATGTGAGAATGTGTCGCAGCTAAAATTCCGGCAGTGACGAATGTGTGTACTACTGACTATTTTTGATACAAGGGAAAGTCATCCTTGATGCTCTATTCGGACAGAACCTGACCACAGATCCATTTGCACATTAAAGCTGCGAATAAAAGTTAGGGACATTTGACAGTCGTCGACATAATTCTCTAACTTTTTACAGTAGGTGGACGAGTTTGATTTCATATGGTCTGTGACCATTATTGATTGCGTATTTGGCTAACGGAACAAAAAAGACATAAGAACACCAATAAACGTTTGTCCCGATCTATAGGATGATAAACTAGTTAACTTGGGAATACCGTAGCTTTTAAGATATGTCGACCACTCACCAGTCGTACACTTGTTAAGGTTATGTCACGCGTGTGAACTTAACATATAGATTAGTGGGTGCACGCTGTGCAAGCTTTTATGGTAATTGACAGTTTTATCAGACTACATTTTAACGAATCCCGTCGGCATGTAACCCGGTCCACAGCATCCACATCGCAGGTTTTTCAGCTTAAAAACACGTCTACAGAACGTTACGTTTCGTTTAAGTAAACTCTGCAACACTTCAGTCAATTTCACCTTGTTCTAAATACCGGCTTCAACTGGATTACCAGAAATCGGAGAACATTTTACTAAGGAAACGCTTACATAGTTCACCTAAGGGCCAGTGATCTCGAAAAATAATCTAAATATTCTTGAGCCTTTAGCCACTTGATTATAAGTGGGCGTTGAAGTATTTGAGCAGTGTAAATTGACAGCCACTCCCTTAGGTAAAACGTTTCGTTCAAAAAGTTAGTACGATCGGTTGCTTTCGAAGTTGCCGGAATCCATTTTCTTTTTTTTTTTGGAGCGCTTTCTACCATTATCATTTTTAATCACATTCCACCTGTTCTTGAAACGACCATGAGAAATACCGTATGATTAGTTCAACATTAACCGTGATAGAAATGTCATATCCGAGTAGTCAACCGCTTTTACCCGTTAGTAACATTGAAGCTGCTTGAAAATTGTTGAAGTGTATCAGTTCACCTTTTACAGCCTTTTTCTAAAGAATAGTCCCCTCAGCAATTATAATAGTCAGGGATACATAGCGCATTTGTAACAGAAATATGGAGTCAATCCAGTAGCCCGGGGAGAATATTAGGTATAACATGAAAGTGACTTTGAAAAATTTCAACCACATTTTAAGATAAGAGCTTAACTTGAAATGAGTCAATAATTAGAAAGTAAGAGAACAATCAGACTTCACCACGACTACAGTCCTTAGCAATTTTTAAACCCGTCGAGGTTTGTCTGTTTTTGTGGACTTTGTAAGATTAGCTGCAGTGAGTTCGAGAAATAAATCAGTCATCGTGAACAGGTGCTTATCTTCACTTACTGATGTAACCACCAAAATGTACCATTCTGAAAGTGGTAGAGAAAAACTTTTTGAACGAATATTTATGAAATCTAGCCACTTCAAAAAACATTAATAATCGAAACTATTGAAATACTTACCGTGCCCATAAAAAAAAATAAAACTAAGAAAAACGCGCGTGCTTGTCGTATAATGTGAAAGAAAGAAACACTCTTGAGTAGAGCTGTTTTATGTGAGCTGAGTTAGGTTTAGAGGAGTGTTCTGTAAGTTTAACCAGCGTGCAGCCCCATTAGACAGATACTTGTACGGTGCATGTGGAGGAGTAATAAGTTAGTTCTCAACTTTGTGACATGAAACTTAACCTTCTTGAACACACCTGGTTTTGTAGTCTGAAAGAAAACACAAAATTAACAGAAGTTGATTGTTATAGATTTCGTTCTAGTCCATCCTACATATTTCACTGTTATCCGAGGCAACTCACTGAAAACCTGATCGCTTATTGACAATCCATGAGCTGAACCCTCAAGGTCTATGTGTCGAAAACATTGATGCGTAAAAACATAAGTAGACGATCATTTCATCATAAGGTATGTTGTTTCTACATCAGTTTAGCCACAACTCCAAGGTCTAACTCCCGATAAAATCTTATATTTTTACCCAATCCTTATAGCTGCAATTGTACAAGCCTTCAAAAATTTTCACTCGAACAACATGTTATTTGTCAGTTCTATACTAAACACTGAAGTCACTACACTAATCAAAATTAAGCACACATACGGTGGACGTGATAAATGTTAAATAGTCGAAACACGTACGATTTTTTCGAGCTCTTTAGGTTTGTAGTATATGGGAAGAAAGAAATCATATTGTCATTTTGATCAGTTACCCCAAAGACAGTTTCAATAGCAAGAGGCAAGGCGTCAACTGTGAAGCCTAGCACTCCACAAAAGACATGTAAACACAATCAGAGGTGATCGGATGAATCCATTCTGATGACTAGTAATTGTGATAATTCGTGACTTCTCAATAGCCACTTCATCTGAGTGAGGAGGTTCTCAACTGCCTTGTTATTTTACGCTGCAATCAATAAGAAGAGATTTTGGACTGTTGTTTCGATGGAAAATTTCAAATGTCTTAATAAAATTTCTTCGAACTTTTTTTCCAGCATGAGTTGGTTAAATGTTTCACGCGAAACAGTTGAAACTAATATAAAGCAGAATTCATGCATTATCGTTAAAGTGTTGAATATGATAATGTTGTTTAATACAGACTCAGTATTAGTTGAAGAACTTCTCCATACGGTTTTCTGATACACCACATGGTGAGAAAGAAGTCTTTTTGATCGCTTATTGAGTGCCGAGAAATGGAATCGAAATGATAAAATTCTTACGGTTGACTTCTGTAAAGACCATCAGTATCTCAATGTATGAACATGATCTCTGCGCGCAAAAGTAGTTCGCGCAGCCAGCTAACAACAACAATGATTGCATAATTGTCAACAAATATACAGCCCATAATTTCTACTGACCAGTTTTCTAACTCAGCCTGATAACTTTTTATATTCGTTATGTTGCATTTAATCTCGTGATCGAACAAAAAGTCTAGTTTTGTCGGATACACTATAACTGTCATAACACCGAACAGTTTCCACCATTTGGAGTAACGTTTATGATTCTCTAGCTAAAATACGGTGCATCAGACAATCAGTCAACTGAAGAACTTGGTGAAGCTGATTCACCCGGCTGACAGCCATCCCGTCAAAATTATCAAAACACTGACTGTGTCAGCTCTGAGGGTCCCAGCCTTGAGAGCTGAACCCAACTTAACACAGTCAACCTGATAATAGCCTTCGTCCTTTTTTATAGTTCAAGTCACCGATTGCTCATTCTAGAACGTAAACCGTGTGCTGGGTTGGCAAAAAGTAAACGATGTGAAAAAAGTAACTGGTTGGCGTTCTTAGAACAACCATCCATCACTTTACCTTGTTCCTCCATAAATCAGGTATCACTAGGAAGCAGTTGACAAAGCGGATCAAAGTTTGCGTATGCTGGATGTCTGTTATGATGATGATATGTTGCTTTCAACAGAATCCGGTTTATCAGCATATTCACATATTTATTAACCTATGATAAACTTGAACGAACGTGAAACTCGTGCACGCTGCTTCTTTTCAGGATCACTTAACAGAAAGGTCGATGAACTTTCAGAAGCTCCAATCAATTTTGCATGACTTTCCACTTGTGACTGGCCCACATATCCTGGTTTCTAGGAGTTTGGTAGGCACACAACAATTTCAGGGACTGGTGACTGGAAGGTTTTAGTCACGGTATCCAAGAAAGCGTTGTGCAGGACAGATAACGTATCTCCTTTCGAGTGGATAATGATAAGCGCAGGTGACGGTACGTTTGCAACTGAACATCCACTCATGCCTGAGTTGGGGTCAACACTCAGATTGTCAACACCATAACCCCAGAACGTGTGAACGCAGTTTCAATCCCGGCAGTGGCAAAAATGTGGATTCCTTACGAGCTCTAGTAAGAGTGAAACTCAAGTCTTATGCCTCCTATTAAAAGAAGCCAGCTGCAAAAGCTATGGGAATGAGAATGCTACGACCGCTTACATGCGACGTTCATTTCCATGCAACCGAAATTCCCTCCTACCAATCAGTAGAAACAAAACAGATAATTCAAACTGGAGAAACGGGCCAAATGCTGAGTGGTCAAAACATGCAGAACTCCTGTTGATTCTCGTAATCTCTGTTAATCAGCTTCTGATGGGTTAAAAAGTACATGGATTGTTACAGAAGACATAAACATGTTTATTTGTACGACCCTGCCTCCGTGTTGGTTGGTGAAAATTGTGCTGGATGCTTTATAGGTGTAAAGATTAAGTGGATGGAACCAAATGGAACATGAATTCAGTGAAGCTGTTGGCTGCAACCATTTCAACGACGGACACTGAGAGAAACATGTGTATCTATTGACGTGAGACTGGGCTTGAGAAACGGTTAAGAAACTTCCAGTGCAGGGTGTTTTTCTCATATATGCCGATCAAGTTATATTTCAAAATTCCGCACCTATTCAGTTGGGACCACAGAGTTAGACAGCATGTTCCAGCTTTCACATATCTTAAATGCGTTTCAGTTCTGTCTGTCCATTCTATCGCTAAATTTCAGCGCTTGACCCCTTAAACGTTCATCCTTACTTAGTGGGAGTGGGAAGTGTGAGGTGTTTTATAGTCAACAATTAGGTCTCCCTTGAGGTTATACAACTGATCGAACGTGAACTTAATTTAGCTGTAGTCTCAGGGCAAGGAATTCTCTTAAGCTTCATAGTTTTTTTTCTTGTGGACCGTCTCTAAATACTCTCAATAAATACCAAATCTCTCCCAACACTAAGGACGATAGGCCTGTGTGTTCGTTTCTATGTGTGAGCAGATTGTCGTACCGGATATATTAGAAAGCCGTTCACCTTGAAATTTTCCACAAATCCTTTCGGATATTTTTGATTATGTTTGCCCCTTTAGCCACATTACCATAATGCATAGACAGAATCAATCTGTATGTCCGTATGGTCCCTATGTCTTTTTCACATGATAAAACGAGCAGTTTTGTGTCGCCATGATAAGTCAGCACAGTTTTTGTGGCGGGACTGCGTTATTACATTTGTTGGCGTTGAGCGGTAAATTATTTTCACTAGGCAATTGATATAGACAGTTCATATCCTTTTGTAAAGTCAACACGTTTTCCGGATACTTCAAAACTCGTCAGAACTTTGTGTCATGGACATATAGTGATATCGGCAAGTTGATTATACGGGGCAGTTTGAGGACGAAAAGATCGAATAACAGGGTTCTCAGGATTGATCCTTGTGTAAAGCCCTCGTTGGATAGGTAACAGACTGATAGCTACACATTTACCTTAATAATGAACCTACGTTCGGTTAAATGATCCAGTAGCCAGGTGTGTAAGCGCTCATCAAGACCATAGCTATTCAGTGTTAGCAGCGTGAGGAAACGATGAACACTATTAAAATCTTTGGAAAAGTTATGATAAACCATGTATACGACTAACAATGCCTCTGCAGCCTTCGTCCAAACATCACAAGCAATCAGCACATTCGTAAAGTATGAGTATCTTATGGAAGTGCTATGTTGCTTCTTGACGATGAGTTGAAGATAACCAACTACTGCCCGAAGAATGCCATCTAATAGATTCCCCATTACTTCAAGGGCCAATGAATGTAACACTGTTGAAGGATAATTTGCTGCATCATACCTAAATCCACATTCGAAGATTGGTATTGTTGCAAATTGTTCCCACGTCTTCGATAAACATTCGGTTGAAAAAAAGCGGTTGAAAAGCACCGTAAGCGGTTCTCCTATTTTGGTGGAACAGTTTTACAACACGACGGAGAGTATCCAGTTTGGACCGGGTAATCTACAAGATAATAAGTTCTCTAACCTGGCATTGAGTTGTGATACCAAAATTTCAGGCAATACGGTCAAGTTACTGCCCATGTGCTCAAAATTCGTTCGTGATTTGCAGCTATAAACACTTGCTTATTTTCACCCAGAGTAATGACCAAATCTGCATCTGCATTGGTAGATCTACCAGAGGTTTGCGATTGTGAAATGCTAACATTGCTCTTTATGTTTGCCGCGACTTTGCTATGAAAAAAATAACGGTTCACAATCAGCTATCCCACAGGACCGCATTGATAGCAAAAATGATCTTTTCTCATAACACCCGCTGTGAGATTGTCTCAAATGACGAGCTCTATCAAAGCAAATTAAGTTGGTTCTAGTTGATCCTTGTATCACGCTGAACGTTTCGACGTAATCCAATGTTTGATTCTACTACTAAAGCATCTCGGCTTTCTACTAGACCCCGGATATTTTATTGGAACATGACTGATTGAACGAGATCGGCGATTTCCCAAACTGTGAACCACCATCGATCATCTAGACTGAGTGTGCTGAAGTCAGGCAAATCACCTTGCTAAATTTTTATCCCTCTGAAATTTGTTTTATGATGAGCCCTTGCATCAGGGTTCTTAGGGATATATTATTTAGTTTTGTGTAGATAGTCTAAATTAGCCATCTCATGAACACTACGTCCAAGCGGAGCTGTGACATTCAGATCACTTGCTGTGAAAGCTTCAACGATAAGAATGTGATCAAGGAATAACAGCGCCTGGCCTACATCTCTTCTCGTATAGTTATGGATGTGCCGAAACATTCCAACATCTATTATCGTCTCTAAATTACACTCAGTAAAGGAAGACGTTGTAGTGTTTGGCAGATGGTTTGCAGTCTATTTTCAGATGATTATGTATTCAATTATCCGTGTATGACTGACCTGAAGACAGCAATTTCTGCAAAGTTTTGTGAAAGCTGCGGCTGCTTCCGTGTGTGCAGAAAGCGATCGGAAAGTCACACAAATCAAACGAGTGAATTTTTGAGCGACGTTAACAACGTAACAAACTAATTTCGGGAGACCTAATATTTGGTTTCCTTACGTGCGACACCAAATAAATAGCTACCCTGCCTCCTTAGAGGGAATTTTTATAACTTCAAAACATCTTTACATCGGCGATGGAAGATTCGAGATCCAGCATGTCATTCTGAACTCATTTTTGCACAATCACATAAAACCCCTTAAATTAAATGGTTGGGTTTTCGATCCAAAACAGCTGGATTCACCACTGGCTGCACGCAGCTTTTAATTGTCTAGTCGAGGGAGATCTTATCTAACGATAGTGACTGAGTAATCTATTGAACCGTAAATTTTGCAATCAACCAGAGGACTACAAGTTGAATCGACAATTAAGATTTATTGTGACTCCGGCGATATCCTCTGTGGTAGTGTGTGTAAAAACTTGGATAGCAGTAGGACCGGTTGCATCTAAAACAATGGTTCAGGTGGACGAAAGCAACCACGTCTTGAATGAATTGCTAGTTAGTTATGAAGTTGAGGTTTTAGAAGTTCATCTCACAAATCAATGTAAACACACAGTAAGTGCGCGATTATCCTAAGTGTCCGTTATTCTCCCGTTACATTTGGACGTGCATTGTGGGAATTTGGGCCACCATCCTTTTAGTAACCTCATCCTTTACTGTTTTTCTAAAATCCAATCTCTCCCATTAATCGTACGTCTAACACATCTACTGTTAATCGGGCGTTTTATTGAATATCATTCTCTTATAAGTCAATTTAAGTGCTTTTCTATTGTGTTCGAAAGTAATACCCTGGAACTCCGGGTTTTTATCACGATTTCAACCAAAGGACAGATATAAGGAAAAGCAAATGGTAGCACGTGTTGGAAGTAATTTCCAATCGACACATGCTCATTACGGTTTATTTTTGAACACGTCTCAGGTGTTCAGTCTAGTAATTGAACAAATTTGTGCACAAACAGCGTCAATGATATGCATCTGTTGGGTTATTTACACAAATTTCAAGTATCCGGTAATGGGTTTGAAGTAAACGACGTCCCAAATCATCAGGAGTGGATTCCATTCAACTTCGGGTGGATTATAGCTCCGTTCGCCATAATTTGTCAATCGGGCTAAATGTACCATCGAGCACGATTCAGTCCGTTTCCGTCAGTTATATTCACGAACTAATAGCAGAATGGTTAAAGAAATGAGTGTACATCAGCCAACTATTGAATTATGTCCAGCTAGAAATCATAGATCAGTGTGTACCACGTTTGGATATTTGAATATGTTTAACCAATGTGCGACGATCGTACTTATCTAATGAAGTAGGCTTATATCAACATATTAAGAAGGTGTTGAAAAAGGAATTGAAAAATGAGGGGCTAAGGCATTGAGGCGAAACACATAACTGATGATTGGCTCGCATACAATGAGTTAACAAGGCAATGCTTAGTTCAATGCTATATGCTTCTGAGCACAAAAAGGTGGTTTCTTTACATCTATGGTTTGCGCCTAAGAAGAAGCCGAATCGCGTTTGCCAGTGGTCTGATCAGCTATACGGAGAGCCTTCGGGAGGTTAATGGTTTGTTACATCTTATCATAAACGATGCACAGTTTGATGACTAACCTGATCAACTCAAGTAGTTACGACCAGCATCGACAGAGCTGCGCAGTTGGTTCAAACTGGAAATCCGTCGGCCCGTTTTGAAAAAAAATACTAGACTGCATTTTCGCGGTCAGTAAAGCTCATTAATAGTGCATTTTCGTGTCACTATCAGGACCAGAACCCCGGCCACACTTTCATGAAGCAACCATGATGATCACTGGGCCGTAAGTTTGAATTCGTATTTGAGATAACCTTTCTAATAGATCCAAAACTTGATACCGTTGACTATTCGACGAGATCAAGAGGAGTTTAAGCGCTCTGCCTGTTTCAGAGTAAGTGACGGATAATCAGAAGTGTTCGACTGACACGTAGTACAAAACATCTATTTTCCATTTTTCATCTTAGTCCAGTTTCAAGGTTTTGTTTAGAACGTTGAAAGATTTTCACGGCTTATTTGCCCCGACCAGGTTAGGAGAGGATCACTGGAAGATTAGTCATCTTATGGGTGGCAAGATATTTTTCGTCAAAATGGTGTGATTTTATTTCAGCATAAACATGAGCATCTTGAACAGATGGGACCGCTATTACAAGCGAACAATGTCGTCCTCAGTTTATGTCAGGATATGTCAAAAAAATTCTTACTTTCAATTCCGTGCACCTAAACCATTTGAACCACATTATAACTATGTGCTGCGTAAGCTCAGCTATTATTTCCAGTAAGTCACTGAATACTGAAACTTGTCTCTATCCCACTGAACAAAGATTATATGATTGCGTTTCTTCTGGTTGTCAGTAACCGGTAATGCCTAACTGTAAACAGCGATCCATCTTCAAATGTGACACTTGAGCACTATTCAACAGGACAGCCACATTTATTTTCAAACTGTGCCCGATTGTCAGTAGAAATTGGCATAGAATTTTGAGCCATAAACGTTGTGTTTCTCTGTAACTAAATTATTATTCGAACGTAATGGCAAGCCTGTTTGATATGCGCTCACGGCGCCAGATTTTCTTATTATAACTAATTAGGTACAAACGAAATGTGAGTGCAAAAGACATCTTTAGTGATACACTCAGCAGTTTGTCTAAAACGGATCAAATGTATGTGATTAGGCATCTCACGTTAGGTATCATGATACAATTGAAAGAGTCCTTGTCGTGGTTTTCAATGTGATATGTTTTGTGCAATATGTAGGAGAATCATACATGTGGTAGACAGAGAAATGCTTAGTCTTAACTCTAATATTCTGTTTACAAAATGATCGTTTCAATTGAAAATAATTGATAAGCTTTAAAATTGAAAGGACTTTCAATTCAACCTGTTTAACAGGACTGGAGGTTCTATACGAAACAAATGATTTGAACTGAAAAATCTTTTGTTATACGCCAAATCCAACCACCACAAATAGGTCCCAGTGGAAAAAATGGGAAAACGAGCCGCCTTTTTATTCATGCAAGTACCAGCAGAACACCTTAGGATCAGTGATCGAGTGGATTAAACCGTCTGTATGTAATTCGTAGGTTCAAACCCTTTCATACTGTGTCAGTTTGTTGACTCTGAACGGTGACGAAACTTTGAATGAATATACCTTAGGAAGTTAACTACATATGCAGTCAAAAAATTATTTACTTGCGTGATCACTCTGCTGAATTCAAAACAAACTGATTAGCCAAACCAATCAATTGGTCTGATTTGTTTTCTGACGTTACTTTCAAAGACAGATACACCTTAAGTGATTCACCGTCACTAAAAATCCATGTCTGATCTGTATTATTCACACACACCTCAAGATCCTGCAAATTACCTGTTGTTTTATTCCAAGGTTTTACACTACTATATTATAGTCAAAATGAAGAACATAGTTTATTCAAATGAGTTTGTTCTCGGCATTACGTAATCAGCCAAAGTAACGTGCTTCACAGTTAAACTTTGAAAATCAACCAGAAATCACGTAAAGGATTGCGCGTGTTAATTCACCTGATTTGTTCTGCATTGGATATCGTTAACAATCGGGCAGTGAACGTTTGTGTTAATTAACCGTACAGTGGTAACCGTTGAAGGTAAACAATACTTTAGTATCTAACATGTGTAGTAGGGGATTTTGATTTTCATATATTTTGGACATCATCCACAATTGATCGCAGCTGTCGCATTCCCATAGACTTTCTAGTCGGTCCCTTTCGAAAAGAAGCACTAGACTCGAGTTTCGCTCTCATTAGAGCTCGTCAGCAGTACATATCATCACCACTGCCGGGACTTGAACCACGGACATTCAGTTCATGAGGCAACCGTGTTAACCACTGTGACATTGGTCTCACATTAGGCACGACCGAATTATCATATGTGAACGTTCAACCACTTTCGCTTGTGAGTAATGATCAGAAAGTAACTGTCTCCTCTCGAGGCGATCGGTTAACTTCATCATTATTCAAAAGTGAAAGTGGTTGAGCGTTGACATATGATAATTCGGTGGTGCCTAATGTGAGGTCAATGGCACAATGGTTAACATGGTTGCCTCATGAACAACGTGTCCGTGATTCAAGTCCCGGCAGTGGCGGTGATATGCACTACTGACGAGCTCTAATGAGAGCGAAACTCGAGTCCAGTGCTTCTTTTCGAAAGGGATCGACTGGAAAGCTTATGGGAATGGAAGAGCTACGATCAATCGTGGGTGATGTTCAATCTATATCTAACATGTGTTAGATACCTATAATCCTCACTGTCATGATACATCGGGAACTATATGGCAAAAATGTTATTTTGCTAGAGCTCGTTAGAAGTTTACCAATCTTTCGCGTTCTAAAGTATGAATTTGGTTAGCATATCTTTTGATTTCACACACTGACCGTGTGTGAAGTACCGCGGCGTGATAATGGACTTGTTTGTCGTAACTTGAAAACGATTATTATTTTTCAGTAGCTTTCTCACTGGGACATAGTTTTTAGTCAACTCCTTTAGCAGTAAGCATTGAAATCAAAGTTTATTTTTATTGTACATGGTCTTTTGCGTGCAAGGTGAACACGCGTTACTTTTAATGAGAGCGCTATGCGAGCGAAGAAACCTCATTTCTCTGCCCATGTTCTAACATTCACGAAATTAAGGTCATTCAAAACAGTTCAGTGACTGATCTTTATCTACAGCTTATCTGTTACATTATTCAAAAGGATTACGCTTCAGAAATACTATTGTTTCTTACGAACATTTATACTTCTTGGGCAGCGAGAACTTTCCAACATATGGATGCAAACTTTGCCGGTTGGTACCTTTCAGTTCTTAGAAATCAAACGCTGACAAGCGTGTACCTGTCAGAGCACATATTGGTATTTATGGCATGTCGGTACATTTGGTGCAACCGAAATCAGCGCAGTAATGTCGAATTAATGTTGGGCTGTGATATATGTACAAACTCCAAGAAGATTTTGTGTAATCGAAAACAAGCTCGCTAGGTATATTCAAAATAAATTCATAGGCTATAAACAATGTGCGAAATTACCATCAAAAGTTGGCGTACATTAGTGCCTTGAAAAAATCGGCGCAAAAATCTTGGCTGTCAATACCTGCGGTTTCTTGACGCTTCATTCCTGTTTTTGTTGGTCCGTTGATTTTGGTTCCCAGCTGTAATCAGACAATACAAGATTTACCGTTTTGTGGTTAATCAACTGAAAACAGTCGTCCCGTAATTTATATCCAAATCAGATATGGTAAGAAACGGCAACACATAAAGCAAAGCTATCCGGTCGTTCGGTCATGAGTTAATTGGGCACAAATAATCGATAGATGATTTTAATGAAAGTGATGGAATTTAACAAATGAGTAGTTAGACTGATTTTTATATAATAACCTTAATTGTGCAATTGAAACAGCCACTTTTCAATCCAGCAGATATCTTTTAATAAGGTTGCCCTTTTGATTAGAGATTGTCATTCCAAGTTAACTTCTCAGTGATAAAACTGACGTACTGAAAGCAAAAGATCGATTTTGGTGTTATACGTACATGGAATTAAAAAAGAGGTAGACAAAAACCGATGAAATATTTTTATACCACAGCTAGAGTTTTTAAATATGGGCAAACGACTTCTCAAGCATGAACAAAATGACTCCAGCCTTATTATAAAAAACTTGAGGTACTGCTCTCTTTTTTGCAAGTGCATTCGAACCTGCAAGTCTACCAGGATAGTACTTGGTTGTATTTTCTCATGTGAATGAGTATTTAGTAATCAATGTATTTCGTCAGATACAAATACAATTAAAGGTACAAATGAGTAGTATTTTGCCTGGAGTTAACCAGAATAGTTTTTTTTATCCTTGCGAATGCGGTCACTCAAAATCATGGATAACTACCTGAATATAAAGAAGTTAGCATTATAACTAGAAGATAAAACTACCTTTAGTGAACAGACGGTTTGGAATAGAGTAGCAAAACAGTTTGAAGTGCATATGGAGAAGAAAGATGAATATCTAAATTAGAATGTGACAACTGTGTCTCCTTATAGATTCAGCTGAGGGGAATATTCCAACAGCAATGAAGTCTAGGCCTATTTTTTATGTTGTCTACTACTCATTAACGTTACTGAGAGATGCCACACCAGTCAAACATTTTGACGTCAAGATCGCATATAATGCTTCACAAAACAGGCCAGAGACAAAAGAAGACGTTTCTGAATGAAAACAAACAATTTGAAGTCGACAACAAATAACGTAACATTTCGTTCTGAAAAATACAGTTAGCCTTTCAGGTAGTGCGAGTTTGCTCACCCCCCACTTACCTGACTGGATGGAAACATCACCAGTCTTGCACGTATACACGTGAACTAGATTGAATTTGGTCAAATTATTGAGAACCTATTCCTTGAAGAATCATCTGAAGCCTAAATACTTTGGTAGGAAAACTGGCTACCAAAAATGTGTCAGTATCATTGGAAAAAGAGAAACGTCTTAACCGATGTAGGAACTATTTGTATTTACTAAAACCTGGAGGCACCTTTGATCAACGCAATGCCAGAACACGGACGAGGGATGACACGCCTTACAAGGAAGTATATTCTCGTCAGTGGACCCTGGAACATTCGAACGAAACGTAGATACCCTACGGAAATTCAATAGATTTTTTTGTTACTCAGTGCTTACAAAGGTGGCGGCCCTATTTTTTGAGATACAAGGAATTTTCAGAGGAATTAATTGAACATACTTGTGTTGAACAGTTTAGCCCGCAATTCACGAAAAGTGGACATCCTGCTGTCCACGTTATTGTAGGTTTCCGAATATCGTTCCCCTTATTAGTGATAGGTGTAAAACTCCGACTACAGGCTGGACATACAATGTGTATCAAAAATGCAGCCAGGCCAAAAAATGCTCGGGAATCACTTTGAACCCCCAATAATGCTCAATTTCAAATTGCTGTTAGGAACTTGGATCAGATGTGATGTTCAATTTCTGAACCCTCACCAGCGCATATGGTTGATCAGAGTGGAACCTTTACACACACACCTAAAGTTTTGAAGCGAAAATGTCACTTACCATCCCATAACATCCACAATAGGCATGACAACATTCCCCTAAATGAACATTTGTCACTAATCCTACGTAAAATGGATTTAAAGTTATTTTATAGTTTTCGATGGGATGAACAGTATCAAAATTGGTAGTCATCTAGAAGAGAGTAGTCGATGTGAAACTAAATCCACCTTAACATTTTCAAGCGGATAAATCAAAATTTTCCCGTAGAAAAAAAGGTGCACTGAAACGTGGTCAGCATCTGAGAATAGACAGTGATATTCCGTGAATTCGGTCAGTGAGTGGTGTTGCTCTTCAGGTCCATAAATACGCTGTCGCGGGCAAACGTTCGGTCAGCATATCGCTCCGTTGAGTCGAAACATAACAGTCAGACGTGACCCATTCAACCGTTACACATCAACTATATACAAAGTTTCCTGTCACTGGCAATACTCCTGAACCCGGTGACTGATAGATCAGGAGCATCAGCTTATACTTCGAAGGGTGTCTATTTTGATCCAAACTTAGACTAACCCCACCTGTTGGGTTTAAACAAGGACAAAACCGTTAGTACGGTGTGGTTTTGACGGTGTGCATCAAGAAGAAATATGGACACAATCCACTCTTTTTTCAACCGAATTCCTCATAACAAAATGTAACTCACATTTCAATGTAGTGTACACCAAAAATCTGAATACCTCACCCTTTTTTTGCAATAACAAATAATGACATTTAGGAAGCAAAATTGAGTTCCCACCGTAAAGGCATTTTATAAGATGCTTCCGCATGGTGATATTAATACAGATTTATAAGTTAAGATAATAGTAAGTTGAAACAAGGACCGGATACTAGTCTTTCCATTCACCGAAATCCGCTAGGTTGCAATTAACCGAGTTTTATGTTCACTTCATTAACTAGCTGTTCATGTGTTCGTATGCGGTGAGAGAATGACACGATATGATGACAGAGAATCATCTTTGAGACCAAATACGTAGATAGCGCACAACAGTGATAGTTGGGTATGTTACGGTGCATGTATTATTGACAATGTATTCGTGAGTGTGAAAAACTTCTAATGGAAAACCTACAGTAGTAGTAATATACCATAACTCTCACAGCCTCTAAAAAGATGGTGGGCAACAAAAACAATAAACTACGGGTATGTTAAACCAAACGTACTCAGTGTGAAAACTACTTAGTACAACGACACAAATTGCTTAGACGAAAAGATTTTTGTGACTCCAATCAAAAAGTACGACGTTCTACTCATTTTCACAGAGGATGGTTGAATCACACAGATTGTTGAACAGCCTTAATGTTGTTAGTGATTACATGATAATTTTACACATAAAAAACCACTTGAATCTGATCTTACTTTTCTCTACTGAGATAAAGCTGCATCTGGTCTACCCGGTCTGAACAAATGCACAAATACTGTTTTTTTCTCAGGTTGAAATTTATTTCCAGCAGGTTTTATCAACCTGACTGGTACACGTACTTGAAATTCGTGCTTACATACTGAATGACGTCTGACTTAGCAAATGTCCAACCCCATCTAAAATTACAAATGCTTGTGAATGTTCATAATACTTGTAGCAATAACTCATCAGTCATTGAAACAAGCTCAGAAAAGTACCCAAATTAATTAACGTTTAATCACACATCCTGCTTCACGTCATGTCTGGTTTGATCGGACAAGTAAAAATGTTAAACAGTGTTTGAGTAAAAGTCTAGTACACGCTTTGTTACAGCCTATCCCTAATACATTCAAGTTGAGAACAGAATTCGAGAGCAGTTGCTCAATGTTTAATATCTAACAGTTTACCGAATCTGACTAGATACACTCAAAGCCAACGTGTTTCGCTCTAGTAAAACTAATGTGCAATAAAAACAGCACAATCACAAGAGTGTATTTGTTAAAGAGAATATTAATGACGATTTCTGTCCGAACGTCTTTGGAATTTTCATCTCTAAAATGTGAGTTATATTTGATAATTGTTCATGTAACACTTTCAGCTACCAGCTGGCTGATCAAACAGATCAAAGCAGTTTACAACATTCAAGAAAAAAGTGACACATTATTGGAAACTACCTCAGTATTACTTATCTAAGTTTAACTGCAAATTGGTATTTTATCAGAAAGTGAATTATAACATTTTTACTGATGCCGTCTGAAGTATATCTGATGCTGACCGTTTAAAGCAAATGTGTGGAAGATAGTTTCGCTGAAACTAACATACAAGCTAACGTCAATGGATGGCGTAATTAACACCGACTCATAGGCTAGTCAAATTATCTCATGACAGCGTAAGCGAAGTTGGGGTTTCGGTCATCTTAAGTTTACTCACTAAACAGGAGTTATAACAAAAGTTGGAGTTGCTCGAAAATCTCAAAATAATACAGACGTTCCAATCAGTTGCCACTTATGTTCGGTCTACATACATTGTATATTCTGTAACACAGGTACAATCTTCATAACAAAAAGTAATGCTTTCGGTATACGGCTTTAAATTCCCGCGCTAAGGTTTACCACGTACTTAAATGCAACGTAACTGAAGGTGCAACGTAGTAGGCGACGGTAGAGTAAAAGTAAACGTAACGGATTTCTGACTACCGCAAACATTCTTCTACGCGGAAATAATATTAGGATGTGAAGCGCATATAAACCTGTTGAAGATGAGCATCCAACGTGAGAGATTTGTTGCATCCCAACATTCGTACGAATATAATTATCATTAAAATCGTCAGCACACAACTTCTCGCTGGAAAGGGTGTCTTTGCGCACATCCGTGACTGCCTTATCCATCACACAGTTTTGCTGTAAATATTGCACATTAAGACCGAATACATTATCCACATATAAGCCAATCCGAAAAATTCTAGAGTTTGGTTGGACTTCATACGATTCTGTGCAAGACGGCTTGTTTGTTTTCAAGTCCGTTCTGGAAAAGATAATAATCTACATTTTAAATGTGCCACACTATCTTTACTTGAAGCACGGTCTAAATTATGCAGAACCTTGTTCAGGTTTACGTGATCAATATTCTATATCCACATGATAATTTTAAGCAAACGATGGAGTTGGACATTCTATTATATTTAAACATAGCTACAAACGTAAAATGCTGCAACACAACAACCGTGGCAAACATAAGGCCCTGGAAATCAGACAACATCTGGAGGGCTACCAGATTATATAAACGAAGAAAATTACAAACATTCAGTTGTAATCAGAGTGAAAATATTAGGGACCCAGAGGGCAGATGCATTTATTACGTGAATTGAAATATTTAGTGGAAAAGGCAAGCAAAGGAAACCATGTATAGCATGTGAATTAGTCTCGACAACGAAACTTAAACTTTCACTCCAAATAGCACACACATTTGATTACAGCCTTTGACGGCCTCAAATGTGCGCAAAACTTGAGTCTAGGGTTTCTCTTTTGAAGAGACTGGCAGGAAAGTCAATTTAAATGCAAAAACTGCTAGATATTGTAAGTGATGTTGAGCTTGAAATAAGCCAAATCACCGAATACTTATGAGAAATCGTGAATCAGTTTGTTGACTTGATAAACCTTGCTATGAAAATATGAAAGAAAGCAAATTTTTGAAATTACAATCTACTCATAGTGAACTTATTAGTGAGGTAACGTTATTTCGATGTTTTGTTAAGATAACTGTGTAGTGAACTATGCCCGTCTGCAGGTATTGTCATTTTGTTAATTCCCGCAAGACTAAAACCATAAAAGTCATTGGATTAAGTGAAGTCGAAATATTAGTTAACAGTACGTATACTTCGCCAAACTGATGGCTCAGCCCAGAGTGCGACACCCAGAAGTGGTAACTGGAATGACCACTACATTCGTTTCAATAGTTTTACAACAACTGCCCTGAAGAGTAGTCCTGTTAACAGTTTAACGCGCTGGACCGTAAGAATATACACACATTATAACAGTGCTGACAAACTGATATTCGTAAACGCAATATTCACAGAAAATCGTTGGACACGAAAGATTGATAGACAGCTGAGATTAGCAGAAAATAAGACTGCACAGATTGGACAAAAACTCAGTGAAGATACACGGGCCTAAACTATGATGCACGGGTCTTAAAGTGCAGTTGAAACATTTTGCGATATTGAATTATGTACCCACATTACTTCCGGTCCGGTTTTGTGCCAAATTTAACAAAAACTGAGTGTCTGCTTCTGCAGTCTTTTTCTGTGTATATTCAAATGCTGTGTTGGCCACACGATCAGCTGCTTGACCGAAGTGATCGGTGAATCTCACCCAGCTTGGGTCAACAGTGAATTAACGAAATCAGTCAACAACGCCATAGTATCGCACCGGATGGATTCGGATCACCCTGTCAATATGACGGACGCATTTCACCCAGTCTGCCGAGCTGAGGTCACCCAGTCGAGCGCAATGAGGCAGACGATTCTGTTCACAGCTGAAACTATTGCAATTCACCTGTAAAACCGATCCAGAAACGTTTCATCTAAACTTGCGAATTGCCTCGATTAACCCTTCACCATGTTAGCCTGTCAAGATTCATTGTTCATGTGGACACTTGATTACAGTTGGATGTTGATTTACCTCACTTCATTGACCATCCGTTCTCCGTTTACTGCCTTAGCTCCTCGCAATATTATAATAGAAATTGTGATATATTTAGCTTAATGATGAATCGCTAAAACTGGGCTTGTTCGTTACACTAAATTTTCCATGATCACATTGAACTATGTTATATGTCAACATCCAAAATTTATATGTACCACAGTCTGCACTATGCTGGTTCACTGCTATTCTGATCCACCACTCCGTGTAAATACGTAGTAAATCACTGGAAGAACAAAGTAACAGAGTAATTTTGCTAACTAACAGCTTGTGGAAGTCTGTTATGCTGGTGTACCACCTCCGTACTTAGGCATGGCAACAGCTTTATAGCAGTCGATCAGCTGAGACACGTTGATTAGCAGACATTAGTAGTCGCAATTTTCTAAGCCTGAAAGTGCTAATGTGTTATTTATCGCGCAACAAATATCCTACACCTGCCCACCAGCTCAGCAATGCTGGATTTTATTTTTATGACGTTACCTAGCATGCCACAAGAGGACTTATACAAAAGTGACCTGATCTAAGACACTTTTTCTAAATATAGTCGGTGCGTAAGTTCTTTGAACTGTAACATTTGTCAGCATAGCGAGACTTCAGCGTAGTTTTCTTCATGTGTGTGAAGTTGTTACTTATGGTATAACGCTGCGGGTGTAAAACGACAATATTCTCGTAGAGGTTGGAGACATCGCACTAGTCGGATTTTGGAAACCGGTGGATAAACCAAGTTTCCCCTTGAGTTTTTTTAAACGATCAGCCAATGTGTGGTTTTAAGGAAATAGAATATGCTTGTGGGAAAAGTTTTTGGTTGACAGGCTGTCACTTCGCTTAATTGCTTGCGATTTTCATCCTCTGTTTAGATCGGAGAACTACGTTCATTTTCATAACGCTTCTAGTCAATCTTACGGAAGATCATTTGCTCTCATACAACTGATTTGCATCACAAGTCGCGATATTCAACCGTCCTATTATCCTGAAACATTTAATTTTGATTACTTTCTAAGGGTATCTGATTGCTTGCATTGCAAACTATGCTCAACGACAAACCCACTGAGTTAGACCAAGTGTGGTCATCGTTAATTATCACTCTTCCGGTTTACGGTTATAACACATGCGCAATAGCACACAGTTGCATATTCTGACCGCCGCAATCACCACAAGGTAGTTTAGTATTCTATTGGGCAATCGCTTCTGCATGAATTAAACAGGGATTTTTCTATGCATACGCAATGTTGGTTCTATCCCAAGGCACGTACGAATTAGGAGATAGATCATCTGCATGGACAAACTGAAGACTACACATCATTGTTTGTAAACAGTCTAGTCTGGGATAACCGTGAGAGAGTTTCACAGTCTGTTTAGTTTACACATGTTTCACATAACAAGCATTGATTCTAAACACTGATAGATAAATTCATTGTGTTGTCCAAAGTGATTCCATTGTTGATTTCATTTAGCTAAATTATGTCAATTCGTAATGAATGTGATTTGTATTAGGTGATGAGATACATCATGTGAGATTTCATTTTACTCACAGTAACTAAAACAGAAGTAGGAAAAAACCGATACCGTTGAATGAATTAAAGGTTTGGACTATTTTTTAGCTAGATGAGTACACTGTTAAATGACGAAAGGCAATATGTGGATGTTGCGTGACTTGTTGATTTGGTAGCACTAAACGGCAACTAGGGTGAGTAAGTTTTATTGGGAGCAAACGGGGTATGATAAGAGGTAGCCAAAATAACGGGACCACACGTGTAGTGCTTTTAGTTTCGTGAGGTGTTTGGCTCTCGTTAAAGCTGATCAGTAGATCATTTACTCGCCACAATCGATATTTGAATTCTGGCCAAGCTTTTATTAGAAAACTGTGCTAAACAATGCACCACTGATCTCATATCTAGTGGGAATGAGATATCATATACAACCGTCTCTGAGGAACCTTCACATTGTGTGACCATGTCAGAATGCGACATTATTCCTGCTCATTAAATCCGATCGATAAACCAACGACTGACTAAACTCCAAGTTGAAATCGATATTTTGACTTCTGATTCATGAGTACTTAATTAAGGTATTACAGTGATTTGGCAAGCGTTTTCAACGACCGGTTCTCCGCTCACTGCCTTGGCCTTGATATAAGTTGTATTGTGGTTAGCCTGATGATGAAACATTGAATAGAGACCGGTTCACTACGCTGCACCTATAATCACCACTAGTTCGATTATTTCACTCAAGATGTTGAAACCATCAGCTAAACTGTAATACAAACACAACATTATCTAACGGTTGAAAGAGCTTCCTGCCAACCCACAATGTAGATAACGATGAAGATACTTCAGAAAACAATAAGCTACCTTTTACGGTTGATTGTGAAACCATGATTTGTCGTCTAAGGGGTTTTAATAAATGTCGAATTCACTTCATCAGGATTAATAATAAGATGGTATTCACAAAGATACACGATTAAATATCAACTCAGTTTTACAACCAATGGTTAATGAAATCAAACTGAAGTAGTCTCTGTCTAAATAGTTTCGAGGTACTATATCCCGTTGCCAGAGACAGACAGCCGTACAACAATCAGTTGCCATACTTGATTCATGAGGTAAGCATTTCGAAACGCATGTCAACCTTTCCGTATGAATACACACTAGATTCTGATAATGCGATCATACTTCATTTGGCGGTTACAAAAATTCCCTAGTCGTTTCCTCCTTGTAAATCGTTCTGTAAGCATTAAGATCAATGCAAACGTTAGCGCCGGCGAAATAAGAAGAAATCTGGTTGACGACTTTCTTTTAGAAAGCTTTTCAAATCTCATAAAGATGGGGTCTACTAAACCTACACAGTAGTCATGCATCAACAGAACGGAACTGCTTCTGAAAAACCGGATATAACAGACTATTACGTCAGCGTTGGTAATTTATAGAATAGCTTTCAGCTGGAGTCCTAATCTGAACCATTTCCACATAGTGGGTCTGTAACACTGGATTGAATCAACCATTTCTATAGAGGAACATTCGTTACCTGTCCGTCCAAGAGGTGTTCATTTCCGTCTGTGTGATTTGTGTGACATTAGACTTTTCTGAGTTTGAGACCGAGCAGGACAAACAAAACTCTATCATATTACCACACATTTCCTCTGTTCTTTCTAAGTTAGAGGATGGGATGATATTTTGCACTAAACAAGTGTACACTTCCATCACTGGTAAGCATTCCAGACATGTTTATTGTAAATAAAATTCATAACTTCATTCTGGCACATTTAAAATAAACTTATAAAATACGAACCAGCCCTGCTGAAATGTGACCTATACCATAAGTTGAAACATTAAACGTACAAACGTTGTTGGGATACAACCAACTACACGTGTGAAGTTATATCTCAAGTTACTTGTAAACGTTCACTTTTCGACACTAAAACGTTGAATACCCACTTGATTGCCTATTTTTAGTCCACTTCAGACCAGTCCACAGTTGTATAATTCCCTCGGAGAGTTAACATGAAATAACATTCATGAAAGCTACTTTAAAACCTGCGGTGGCTTTTGTTAAGTTCTCGTTCAGCATTTAAGCAAATAATAGCCACAAAGAAAATTTTACTGCTAAAGGGAATAAATCGATAACAATAGATCTTTGATAGCTTGTTGTTCAATAAGGGAAAACTCAGCTCACTTTTAGTGTGAAACGAAAATAACAAAAATTCGTACATAAGGAGAGAGTGTTCATTCAGTTCTACATCCTTCCACATAATGCTCAAAAACAATCGAGTTTGAGCGCGGCTGAATAAACTGAATATTGAGAACATTTCTTCACCTGTTGTTCTTTTTATAGCATTTGTACTGTCAGAAACGACAGCGTCAATATTTTTGTTTGTCTGTACAGCAAGATTTCGTCACGTACCCTGATAAAACGTTGGATTGAATAAAACATAACTCACCGTCGAATTCATAACTATGCAGAGGACCAGGTTGAGTGAACTTTCTTTGCAACAGATGTGCGTACGGTTTATTTTTGGATAACTAGGGCAATCACGAGTAGACGACAAGTTTCTAATTTTAGTACTTTCGTACAACAACAGATGTATCCCAAATACAAAGAGAATTATACCTTGCTACAATGGTCGGTCATTAAACAGAACAAAAATACTGGTACCTGAAAATGCCAAATAAACACCTATAAAAGATACTTTAGGATTTACTGAAACATCAAGTGAAACGAGTCAAGGAATAAAACATACGCCTCCATGTTGACATTTTGCTCAACTTTTATCAAACGCTGCGGTGAAAACGATGCTATTTATGATAGGCGGAATAAGATGCGAGAGATAATACGTATGAAAAGAAAAATCCTCGACGTTCGGGACAGAATGAGAAATTGATATCATGGTTGTCTAGCATGCTATTGACGTAGAAACCGCAGGTGGATTGCAAGTTAAAGGAAAACTGTTTAAAGTTTTTATTTATAATTAGGTGAATAGTAAAAGTTGGGAAGGTAGGATTAATGTACCATTACAGATAGTTTGGAAATAGGCGAATGTCTTGTGGAACAAACTTTAGTAACGCAAAAGGACCATCACAACTTAGATTTAGAAGCCTCAACTAAATGCTATGTTGCATTCTTTGTCTGAAGGCAGTAGATTTATGATCAAAGCTGGGGTCGCTAATTCTGATACTGACCAGAAGGACAGGCTACCCACTACCTAAGAGTGTACAATACAAAAATATCTGATCGGGTCAGTGCAAACATTTGAAGCGCTCCATGTTCTTGTTCTCCAGAACTGGATCTGTATACCAGTTATTCAGCAGGAAGCGTTTAATTTTTATATATGATAGAATAGAACAAGATTAACAGTTTTTGCTCGCAACATTATCAAGCAATAATGTCCTCTCACGTGTTAATGATACTTATACTGAGCTGTTTCACCAAAATCATGATGCAAATACCGTAGAAAACGAGCGGTACAGTTTTTCGACTAAAAATTTCAAAGTAACTCTTGCTTTTAGTTGTCTTTTACATTTGAAAATCCAGATTAAATCGGTTAATATAATTCACAACAACATAGCCCTCCTCATACTTCAGCTTTTACTTTGATGCCATGAAGTATACTTTAAAAATAAGCATTCAGCATCTGTCGGTCTCATCTCAGGTTGCCTCATTCAATAAATTTATTATGACATATATTTGGAATTTTCAATATAAATTCTGAAAACGAATCGTATACCGCTGACTTTTCGTTCAATACCAAGATGTTACAAGAAGTAGAAGGGCATACTTATCCTGTCAGAAATGGTTCGCTAAAAAACGTTTTCTTATGAAGTAAGCGGGTGTGTACATTTTAACAAATTAATGTCCGCACTTAAGAAATTTTTAACATTCATTAACAAAAACTGGAATATCTGAACCTTCTTAACACTTGCCACACTCAGTAGTCCAACTAATTAACCACTAGATGGTACAGTATTCTTGATAACGTCGTTTAACTAGATTGCCCAATAATACATATATTCAATATACCCTAAAACAATCTTATATTTTTATCGTGGCAAAATAAGTAATATTGATCTGGCAGCTGCTGAAGTAACACATCCTGATCACAACTGCTTTTACGCCAAACAGTTCAAGTTCCATATAAAATACACCATACAATCATAGAGTCCGACTGACGTGTCCTACACGTTTACTAAGGAAGGACGATTTTATACGTTCAGAAAGAAATACCGCACTATCTCATCTACGAAAACAATTATTGTGAAACTCGTATGAGTTCACACAACATTTTTACCAAACAGGTACATTGTGACATTCCATGTTAAAAATTCACCAGAGTGTGTTATATGATGGTCGGTTGTATAGTTGTCCATCAGATGATCGAGTGGTTATTGGTAGATCCTGGACCAATCAAAATGAGATACTTGATAGACACGACGAACCATTGTACACATTTGTGGCGTGTATTTTCTATTACAATGTCGAGTCATAAGCAGCAATGATTTAGCAGTTGGTATTGGAAACAAGCACAAACTGCATGGATAGTCGCAATCTGCTTTTTCATTTCATCAAACACCTTGGTGAGTGTCGACTTTCATAATTGGTGCGATGTGGTATAAGTTTATTTTTGGTTGCTTCTTATTGATAAAACGCCTCAGAAGCCTCGGGAGAGAAAAAGTAACGAGGTCTGTCGTTGTTTACGGATAATATTAGGCAAACGACCGTGAGGTTTTCTGTTTTTTGTTAGTAGATTACGATTCTTTTTAGTCCTAGTGACTCCAGATAAATGCGGCTCTTGACCAGACGGGAACAGTTTTAAATCAATTCGAATGTATGGACCAGCTAACCGAGAGGACTTCTTTTTATTCTAGAACAAAGTAAACTTTTCACTCACTCAATCGCATGTTCATTTTTGTCTCTCTTTTGTGAATGTTCAATAACATTCTGAGATAATCGAATTACCTCCGGTGTCTGGTAATCAACTGACGCTTTTTAAAATGATATCTTGAGTGAACACTAAAACTTACTTAACTGAAATTGGATACCGATTGGAAATTACATCACACAGTGCAAAGATTCAGCAAAGAAAATCAAATACTTTCAACTTAATCTCATCACAAAATTTTGTGACAACGACTCTATGCATTTCAACGAATAGTTCACTGCCTTCGTATACAACGATAAATCAAATGGCAGTTTTCACAACTCGCAACAACTGACTTGAATACACCATCGAGCATCGATAGTTAAATGGTGTCCTTGGCAAATTTTTAAAAACAATTTCATATAACTCAGCGGTAAACTGAATGCAACATTATGGAACATCTCTCAGCATACTTGCTAACAATCTGTTTACAAGTTTCTTTTCACCAATTCGGAAAAAACACCTAGCTCAATTGTTAACAATAAACTTAAAAATGACACTATATAGGAACTTCTGATGTGCACTCGTCTTAATTAGTTTTCCGCCCTAAGTGAGATTTTCTAATAAACGTCATGATAACAGCCAAAGCGTCAGAACTACACATGAAACTTTTTCTAGATAAGCGTTCAACCGAGTACAAGTGAGAACGTTTATAAATTGGTTGAAATTGCGTTCCGCTTGTCTTACTTTCAGTACAAAATAAGTTGAGATTGTACGTGTGTAATTAATTCACTGTGATGGAGTTATACTTAAAACTTCAAACAAACATAAAACCGGCAAACTACATTCAGCCAGGCTGTGTTTCTCCACCAAATTATTGCCAACTTACGTCACGACGCCATGCAGGATCAGCAGGAAGAAAATACAACTTCTGGCTGGCAACTTCCATTATGTCCAGTTAATCACTAAACATCCCTAAAATTTCACGGAAGTTTCAACGAAACCACAATGAATAAGTTTGTTAATTACATTCATTGGAAGAAAGTCCCTTGAAATAATTGTGGACTTTAGCTATGATGTAACTATATTCTAAAAATAAAAGCAATTATCCTAGTCCATTAATTAGAATGAAACAATGAAAGATATGATGTCTGCATATTTTCATCTACCGTGACATTTGTCCTGTAAACTTATCTTTTAATGTTTATAACCAGTTACAAGATCTTGATTGATCAACACGTATCTAGTTTTAACACAGAATACAACTCACACGGTTTCTGTGACAGTGTAGAATTCAACATGTTGAGCATCATGTGTTCCATTTAGCTACATAAGAACAGCTCAGAGACCAAGATATTTTAACATTTCGTTTATCCTAGTCAGTTTTATGTACGGTGCCACTAGGTATATATGTAGGTGGCTTTCACCGGCCAGCTGATATGTCACATGACACTCAAAGCCAACATCATACGGATAATCCAGAGTTTTGGTGGACCACAGGGTTCATTGAATGTGTTGGTGCTGCTTAATCAACTTGCCATCCACAAAAATCAACCAAACCAATCCAAAGAAAATAAGGCAACTGACTCAACTCTTGTGATTTTAAGTCGTTGTGGCTCAACCAAGGAATTACTTAGTATTGAGCATCAGCAAAGCGCACCATACATTTTCCCATGTCAATTCTGTTTACCGTTCAGAAGTACCAACGATTGAATCAGTCGACTGAGTTGTATTCTTGACATGGCCAAAATATTGAGCCCCTGAGCCTTGTTCGGGAAAGTATTGTTCTCTTTTCTCATTAGTTTCAGCTACAATTACGCATAGCTTTGTTTCTCCAGTCGTTATCCCGCAAACCAGTCTCTCTTATAAATCGACAGTTTACTTCGACTGAAGCTGGATCTAGAAGTCATGACCATCTATGGGAAACACAGAAAGAAACACTTTGATTACAACAGGTTTTGCTGTCTCGCAAAGGCAATATATACTCCTGACTGTTTGAACCACGCAGCCTTTGTGGATCAGAAGAAGATGCATCTCGTGATGCTTGCTTCACTGCAAAATATGTATCACATATTGTAAGCTTGCTCGATACAGTTGAGTGGGCGTTGCAGACACAAGAAACCAATTATGTGAACAGCTGTTTTCCGTTAGTCTCATTGGGCCTTCACAATCACAAAGAGTAGGTTTGAGTTATATGTGTAAAATTGCAGTAAGTCAAATGGGTCATTTTACTCATAGACTTAAGACGGACCACATTCTACTGGAGGGGGTGTGAGTGTTGCTGAATGTGAAACACTCTCATACGTGTTGCTGTCAAGCTGGTTACGCTGGGAGAACCATAAGGCGGCTTTCGAAAAGTTGTATACAACTCCCGAAATGGCACCACAACTGTTCGAGAAAGATCTTTCACAGTGCAGTCGGTTCTCATTCATCTGACACAGGTCGTCAAATTGAGCCGGATGAAGCCTTCCTTGTCATCTACAAAGTTTGTCAAGCCAATTATATGGCTATCACTTTGCGACTTTTATCAGGGACCAAGGCTATTGCCATCATAACCTATAAACCCCGTCTGTGTGCCAAAAACGGTTCGTACATATCCCATATCTCACTTGGCTAACTATTACACAGCCATTAAAAACCCAAACAAGTGTAAACCACTTGAAACCGACGAATGCATGTCTCACAGCCGGCACCGGTGACAGTGTCATATTCGTCGATTCTCTCACCCCCTTCAATAGACTGCAATCCCTCCCACGTCTGTGATTTTAGTGAACCATTTGACTTACTCTAGTTTTTTTATACATGAAGCAGATGTACCCCATTTAGTTGTAAAAGCCTGAAGACAGCTGTTCGCATAATTGACTGCTTACGAATTTTATGGGAATGTGGAAACGATTGAAATAAACATCTGACGGGAAAAGTAAAACGTTCAACCGTTAATTCAGCAAAGATAGTTGTGTAAAATAGCAATCGGAATTAAATCAAACATTTTGAAATCAAAATCACAAGTAATCAATTTTGATCTGTGAGCCCATTTCAAACAGGCAAAAATCGTTTGCCGACAACAAAAGATTAACAAAAGCAGGTGCATCATTCAAATCGGATTTTCATGCAACCAAGAAGGATTAATTTGGTGTAAATATCATCCATTCCATTTCATAAGATCAATGAAATAGCTTATCAAAACAGACCACAAATATTCTCCCATTATGTCAAGTTTTTGTTTATTTGAGTGAATCGGTGTGTTGTTTCGTTGCTGTAGAAGAAAGTTGACAATTAAACAAGTATTTTTAGCGTCTTCAAAGAAAGCCAAAGAACAGGGATTAAGTGAAACTCACCTTGCAGTTAGAATGTCTAACTTAACTATGCATTTTGTCTCATACACCAAATGGTGACTCCAACTGGAACCGAAAAATAACTGAATCATGCATATCTTTTACGCATTCCATAGCCCATTCTTTACCCAGCAAGTTTGTCACAAGCAAAGTTAAACTCTGTAAAATGTGCATGTTGGATTTAGTTCATTAGTTTGTAGATTTGGAAAGACCAGTGAACGACCCACTGCTTACGATTTTCTGCCCTCTTACTAAGTTGTTCGGAGTTGTAGAGAAAAGGCCCCCACAATTAGGAAGCACCTCAAAGGGAAAGCAAGCATAAGCGTCTAGAATGTCAACACTGAACGGAAGATGACATTATGACAGCATATTGACATATTCAGTGAGACGGTGACAGACAAGCGGTGAAAATAATCTGACTTTGGCAGTCACTGATAATTCCTTAAGGAGGTGGGCAAAATACTAATCAGCTTGTCGGTCCTTGTTTACACTTTCATCAAATGGTACCGTAAACATCCCAGTTCACTTAGTCTTGACCACAGATTCAAGTAACGCGATTCATGGCTGGTTGAACTTACTCGATGAAGTATACTTAAAAATTAGTGTATCCGTTTAAAACTGTGCAATAATAACAAAACGTTAGACAGAATATGTTAATGAACAAACGAAGCATTTATTAAAGGATATGTTTTTAGAACAACACTACAGATACTTTGTTCACACACATGTATATCGCTAACCTTGAGAAAAGAAACGCACATTCACGGTGTACACATTATGGCCTAAGAATAAAAACATGAAGGTCAGAGTTCACTTCCTGTTTTTTTGCAACGATATCATCTATTGACAATCTCCGGCAATTGCGGAACTAAAATCCAATGCACCTGTTGAACCGAAGCTTGGCAATTAATTGACAGGAAGACGAAGCTTGTTATCAAATGTAATTACATCCTAACTATTTCCGGGTTAGCTCGACTATTACTATTTGGCCACGTTTCCTTTTTGTATATTTGCCGCTCACACGAAGATACCATTGTTCAAACGTTACCCACTTGTTCAGAGCTTACGCAGGATTGTCAACAAACAGAAGTTTTTACAGACGGGTAGCCAAAATTAAATTAAACGCGTGTTTTTATTGGAACTGGCAAACCATTTCAAACAGGAGGTGTACAGGGAATAAGATCTTACTAGCTCGCATGTTGGGAATAGCCATGTTACGTTTACCACTCACCGTACTTTTCAGTGCCGTCTTAAGTTTTTACAGAAAAATGAAACCCATACGCTCGAAATTACTTTCATTATAATCGTTTACATAGTTAGTTGGCAGTTGACGTTTAAATTACGTATACTGCTGTACATCATGCAATAAATATTTGATCTTACAAACACATTTGCATCAGATGTCAGCAACTAATTGTTTCGATGCGCTACTCAGTTCATCCACACGTTACTGACGTTTTCGTTCATACGAGTCTAATGAAAAGTATATTTTTTTTAGACAGAACAGCTTTTCGCACACAACTCATTTTACCCAGCTACTAAGAGATTCTGTGTTTTGGATATGCCTTCGTTAATCGACTATCATCGTTTTCTTCACGAAAACTGTGTGAGTTATAATAGTTATACAAGAAATGAACCGTTTCATTTATATTATCCATGTTTAAACAACGATACAAAAATCATTCAAAAACCTCATAGCATTTTATAGCGAATTTGAAATTAATTACCTATAACCTAAATCTGGTCACCAAGCATTGAATCGTGTATAATGTTCCGAACACATTTACAATATATGCATCCTAACAGGTAATTATTTGATTCAATTTACAAGAGAAGAAGTGCGTTTCTCCTACGAATAGGTCATTCATGACACCTGCATGGAATGATCACAGTCCTGCTTCGTTGGGTAAAACACAGTAAATGATTGAGGTTTGTAAATGTCAAAACGTTCCATACAGTGAATTACTTGCAAACCTACAATCATACAAGATGGTCCATTTCTCATTCCACATTAGCTGGTGGCATCCAGCTGCGCTGGTGCCTCAAAACTTGGGCTCAATCATCCTTCATCAAATGTTGCAATTTTATTGAGAAATCTCACGTAAAATTATTTAAAACATAAACATCTGTGTGAAGTTCTGGCCACGAAAAAATTACGAACAGCATATTACATCTGGTTGCAGTAAACGTTAGGTATTGTATTTTTAGATTAAACCTACAAACAGACTTATGGTTTCCGCAGGCCAAACCTGACAGTTGGACAAAATTATATGACGGTATAAATATTGTGGTAAGACTTAAATTTAAAACACTTAGCAGACTGATCCATGCCATAAAATTTTATCGCAGCTTCGCATTTGCAAACGGTATATATTAAGATGAATAAAGCATGAAATTACAAAACAATTTTCACTGTTTTTCCTAACTTCTATCCGCATGCATTACAATGGCGGGTTTACGGACTTATTTTGAAACGTGCAAAAAGGCGTTGATTCCCTTGAGTAACTACTTCGGTACATCAAAAAAGACAGAAGCTGATCGTTGTATGGTTGCTCTTGAATAGAATGGACCTATTCTTTTAATGCTGCAGGATCGGGGTATATAATTTACTAACATATGAATAGATTACAGGTTTGTTCGACAGCACTTTACAGTGATTAACAAACTTGCTTTTGCTGATACATCTCAGTTGTAAACTGGCTTTCTGATTGTAGACATTTCGTTCATGTTTCGACATCTATGAATGTAAACTGTGTCGTGGTGAGAATAACAATCAACTGACCGAATTC
Organism: Paragonimus heterotremus; assembly: GCA_013368495.1. Taxonomy (NCBI): domain Eukaryota; kingdom Metazoa; phylum Platyhelminthes; class Trematoda; order Plagiorchiida; family Troglotrematidae; genus Paragonimus; species Paragonimus heterotremus. The sequence continues at coordinate 166,459 of LUCH01000097.1, read as the reverse complement.
GCTAGGATAGAAACTACTTGAGCAGCACTTAAATGTGCCCGATGCCTGAGAAGAAAAAGTTATGAATTCGTTTCGTAGCATTATCTTACATGGATAGAAAAATTAGAAGTATTATGGTAAGAGTAGTTTTACTTGTGATACTTAACATAATCCTATGTGAAACGTGGTAATTCAGGGATGACACAACTGCAAAACGTTTGAGCTTCTGTTGAATTTGAATTGACAAGAAGCATATGCAGGTGAAAATCCTCTGATTTATCAAATTGACTTGCTCCCGCTCCATAGTACAATCACTTGAATGAAGCGTCTGTATAGTGAAGAAAGGTAACGGTCATACAGGTGAGTTAACTACTTTGGATCTTGAACTGAAAAAGTGCGAGGCGCGTCCACCTAGTTCACACTTGTAACTAACATCTATAACTTCCTTGACGGATAACAGCTCACCGGCTGACTTGCTTCAAAAATGAAACCGTTGATATCCTAGATAACCTTTTATGACAGCGCGCTGAAAACAAAGAACAGTGTAGGTTTACCAAGCTATTCTATCAAACGTTTGCATACATTATGCTGACAATTGCTTAGTACTATCACTTTTACCAGAGTCCACAATGACTACAGTGTGCACTATGTACAAACTCTGAAATAATGGCTTTTTCTAGAAAGTTGGAGCCTCATACTTTAGACTCAACATCAAAATAATGAAAAGACGATAGTACGATCATTCTGTATTACATTTTTTGAAGTGTACGAAAGCATACACTCAATGTGCATCATAGGGATAAGCCGCAAGATCTATTGCGTTCAGTTGTTAACAACTTGCAGATGCACGGAAGCGTTTCGGAAATTGAATATCGATTGAGGTTGCTTCTTCACTTATTAGAAACAGATTGACTGGTTGTTTTCATTGCTTTGTTCAAGCTGATCTTAATCAGTCTTCACCCCAATTTGCCGACCATAATCTGAGCGATCTTATTAAACCAGTCTCAAAGTTTTGTTGGCGAGCAAACTAACCCAATCACATGCCTACGTGAAACTGCAATTTCTTACTGCGCTTTGTTACCATTCTTACGATGTTTCTAAGTTAAAATCTTTCTTGCTAAACCTAGAAAGCCATGCGCTCTATGTTACCTTTATTTTGAGGTCAAAAGAGTCATCCCATCCAATAATTGACGTTTGCCGTTTTTTGAGCAAGCAATCAAAAGATGAGTATTTTAAATAAAATTAACAACAGGCGCACGAATATCATTTCTATGTTCTTCAATTAAAACAACAGGTGACAATTAGTCGATGAGTAAAACCGGGACCTACAACTCTCCAGTTAAGAACCATGAATATGAATTCTGAATTCCATCCATATGGAGATTTCACCGTGTAGTAGACTGGAACATGTAACCTATTTCATATGTATACTCAACCCATAAGTGTTAATCTAAAGTGAATTGGCAATTAATGCCCACTTGCTCACTGAGCGACTACAAGACAAACCAGTTCCTGATTATTCGTATGGCTGGATACTACAGAATTACATGTAAATAAGATTTGTTTCGAGTGAGTCCAGTTAATTTGTCGGTTATAAAACATGCAGAATTATCAACAAAACAAAAATAAGATTAAGAAAAAACCCGGAAAATGGGAAGGTTTGACAAATAAAGTCGACAACCGGTTAAACAAAGCTTAGAACAGAAAGTACGGCCTCCAATGACTAAGAGGTTTTGTCGTGTTCGACGCGGTTATTAAGAAAAGACTGATCATCCGGTGCACCCCAACATGATAGGTGGGAACACATCAAGCAAGTTTAACCACCAAAGCCTTCATGCAATAAACCCAGGTCATAAACAGACCGATGGACGTTTACTTCCGGTTCGATTCAGAGCAAGTAAACATGGCAAGACTTGGAAGTCGACAGGTTAACATTCAAAAGAAATGCTGGTAATGACGAAGACCATAAACTGGAGCAGTTTTCATCAATGTCCTGAATATACCGGTTTTGTTTGTGATCTGTTATATTGTTGTCTATGTCACACACGGCAGTTACAACTACCGCTCGTGTTTCAAGGTTCAAAGCAAAGAGCTTTGTTAACATGAACTGTCTGACGCTGTTAATGGATTTCTTATGTACAGAAGCGGTTTAGCTGAGTATTCACAGTTACGCAGAAATTAGGCGAAAGGACCACGAAAGATTGCAACTGTGTGAGCGGTCTGACCGTGACCTAAATTAAGCTTGTTTTGCATGTTGTCCTTCAGTAAACAAGTCAGTTTCTTTCCGTGGAGGAGAAGGGCGAATCCCACCATGCCAAGCGAGTTTGTCAAACAACCTAATTCCTGTGCGCAACTAAAGGAATCAAACGTCAATTCGTTCCCAGAAAATTGCTTCGAACTGCATGAATTTCAAACAATCTTTCAAAGAAAATCTTGTAATGGTCATTAAAAACTCACCACAAAGGAAAAGTATCTAAAAAACAGACTTAGGAGTTCGAAATCAAGATACGTCATTGCATTGTGAGTGCTGCAGAGGCTTACATTTACAGAATCAGTTAATTTCGAATGGTATATAAAGTCAATTGCGATACAGCGACTGGAGGAAGAATTTGTCTGAACTGTGAAGACAGTGTGGCGAAACAAATTGCGAGGAACTGGTAGCCAAGAAGATAAAAGCTAAGGCCATCAACACGAAGAATCACTCTTCAGATCAGTCAAGCAGTCTAACCCTGACTGATGTCAAACAAGGACGAAATCAATCGTCAAACGTCGACTTGAGAGAAAGAATCAAAAGGCTTGACAAACATCACTTCAAACCAGTTTGAAAGGGCCAGCACAGGTGGACTGTGTCCATCAACACTAGGAAGTTGTAAATCAAGTTGACTCAATCGCAGATAAGTTGATCTGTTACAAGTAATGCTCACAGAACGGATGAGATTTCGTGCACATTGCTACTGATTACGGTTCCGCCGGTCTTTTAAAAACGCGAATCCAAATGGGGACATAACCGGAAGTGAACTGTTGGTGTGAGATTCATCGTCATGGAGTAGTTCAGAAGACGAAACTTTTCCAGAAATTTTATTCCGTTTACACACAAAGTTGCCACCAGAAATTAACTATTCCCGTTATTAAATTGTAAAAACATAAATCAAGTTTTGTTGTCTGAATCTTAAAATTGAGAAAGTTAGTCTCGAGAAACAGATTAACTTCTGTAATCAGGTGACTGACTTCTAGTCATCACTTGGGCCCAGTACACAGAACATCAAATCGACTATGATCTACCTGTCAAAATTACCCAACTCAAGTGCGAAAAACCACGCAGTTATTAACGGGAGCGCCTTTCATCAAAAGATGCGATAAAAAAAATACAAGCATCGGATTATCCGACACACTAAGGACATAGTAACTGGTTCGGTTACAAAAGCTACTAACAATTCAAGATCTATTTTTCTGAGTCACAACAACAGTTCTAAAGACGGTAAGACAAGAATAAAACTTCGGTCATTAAAGGGTCAATTTGCAAGCCACTACCGTTAAGCTTCCTTCAAACTTCAATCGGAACCAAAAATGGACTCATCATTACCAGATAATCATTTTCTTTATCTTGTTTATTTTGTCTGAGCTCTTGTGAATGCGAATTGTCATCCACAGTTCTATCAAAACAGTTTCGAAAGCCAGTTGTGAGAATAGTATTGTTCAGAAAATATTGCTCTAGCAGCTTATTCGTAGAAAGTGATTCTGCTTTTAAGAATTTGATGACTGGAAAAATGACGGCTTATTTCCATAGGTGTACAGCTCCAGTGAAGCAACACAATAACCGAATGCTTCTTTTATACCTAGGCATTTTACCGTTAAATTAAAGAGGTGTTTCATTAATAAGTTCTGCATGTTGATAGAGTAAATTGATAGCCTTCCTTCTGATTCTGTGTCATATTTTGTGCATTAAGTTAATATTTCTAGTGGGGTGAACTACATAAGCTCATGAACATACGACCCAGCTAATCGCATCTTCACTGTTCAACTATGACGATGTAAAACTCTTAATAGAACAAAGGCTGAAAACAGCGCCGAGCCAAACGAATGTATCGGGGAAACTCAATGTGCCGTATTACAATGTCGTGCGTGCGTTTAACTCCCAGAAATGGTCCACTGCCGGTATTCGTTGAATCAGGCCTTATGAGTGTATCTGTACAAACGGATCGTATTAGACGGACTATACAATTAGAGCACTATGTAACAGAATCTACGACCACATCCCGAAATGAATTATAATTATCAAAAGTAGGACAGATATGAGTACCACAATAAAGCATCTGCTCGAGTCCGGCCATACAGTAAACCTCTAGAAGGTTTCCTCTGTTGTTGAACAAACTATGAACAAACTCTTTTCGGCTTTTCTTCGAGCACTAAGCATGCACCTTAGAAAACATCACTGTGTGTCAAGAAGTCGACGGCAGTGAAGTTTTGCTTGTATGCTTGTACAATACAAGGATCAATCACTACTGATCTTACTTCCAATCTTTCATTCATTACAGCATCGTCTTGATGGTGGCTTCTAAAGTTTCCTGATGTACTCCTTTCATCCTTGCTTCTAATGTAAATCAACTACGAATTGATTGATTGCATTCTGCTCATTTCGCCTAGCATACGCAGGACATATGAGTCACTTACTAAGCTGCCAATTAAGAGTCCACTTTTAACCATGCTTTACTGCCTATTTCGTTCTTTCGTTCAATGAGAAGGCATTCAACTACTCAGCCACGTCACATATATCCTTACAACCGAGTTGTAATTGCCAGCTGGAAGACCTCTACTACTTCTTCTCTGCGCATTCCATACCTACTTCCACTCGGTTATCACTTTCTTTATGTGATTGATGAGAAGTGTCAAGATTTTTCTCGACCTCACAGAACAATGTTGGCTTTGATCATATTCACGAAAAGCAAAACTGCTACAGACAAATTCTTGAAGTCCGAAGCTGAAATTAATGTTATCTCAAGTGATTAAGGAGCCTAGTTTATGTCATTGTGTTGTTTGGAACAGTGTGGTTGATTTGAGCTGCCGGATATACGACGAATTCCCCTTGTTTGTTACTAACATTCCTTAACAAAATAGTCTAAACAAACAACGGCGAAACTACTAATCCCCTTTATATTTTTGGTTTTATTCTCCACACGACGATTCGAATCAGCGGCTAGCTCCGCAAGAGCAAAGCCCGACGTTAAAATTTTTGATAAATAAATCTACTACCAATGAGGCTGAGCAAAACGATACTCGAATCCAGTGTTCATTCAGAAAATAGATCTCTATAGTAATTTTCTGAATGTAATTTATATTGTCAATCGTGAATGCTGCCAAGCTTATACCAAACGAATTCTTTTCAACTTCTCAATAACCAAGTGATTCAGCTTACTATATGAACCGGTTAACCGTCTGTTAGTCTTCAATAGATTAACTATTGGGTTTGAAGAATTCCGTCGTATTCAAATGCACGATATGACATGGGGTGAATATATTCACAAACCTTGTAATTATTCTGAACATATATTGAATCGCAAGGGAAATCATAGATTCTCGATGATTATACACCAGGAATTCACAGTGAACGTCGATTTCTTAGTAAATGAATGAAACCAACCATTTCGCTGTTTTATCTACGTTGATCAGCTACACCTCAGTAAATCCCCTTGCGTTTGTGAGAAAATATCGAATGGTGTAGTTTGGGATGATTGTACATACTTTGTCAGTGTCAAGCATTGCTTATGTTTAGTTCACCGTGCTCGCATGTTTTACCATTCAGCAACATTCTTCTCCAAAATAATTGTGCTCCTACTTTTTTCCCGGTAATCAAACTAATTGTGTATGGTTTTGGTGAATATAGTTGTCAGCAGCCTACTTGGGTTCCTGTATTGGCTCCTGCTTGTTGGATTTATCAGCAGTTGCACTATCCAGAGTTTGATTTTAGTGTCTTAATCTGTTTCGAGAATACAGCGATAAAGTACCGTAGGATTCCGCCTCCACATCCATCCTGGGAAGATCGGTAAAATATGAAGATTCACAATTTGGTCTTGACAGATTCACTGCCGAAAAAAACAGACCTCAATTGATCATCTGGCGCAAGCTGTTTGTGCGGCAGATTAGTTAACTCGCTTGTTTAGTTGACTGTTTCCAAAGTCACAGCTAGAAGGCGTTTTTTTAAATGCGACTTAACCTAACCTTGGAGTTCAAATTTAATCGAAAGAAGTGGTCAGTCATAGCGCTTAAAGATAGTTTTTTAAACAGCGTACCTGGAATTAAACTAAAACTTCTCTCAGTACTCAATTTTGCGTTTACTTGACAAAAACATTTGCTTTTTTAATTAAAATGCCGAAAAGCTACATATTAGTCAAGTGGCCTAATACTAAATTCTACCGAAAACGCGTTTGAAGATGACGATCTGGTATCGAAGACAAATGTACTGTGACAACAGCGCCTTTGTGCAACGGAACTCAGGTTATTTTATATCCAGCAGCAGTTCTGTTCCTCTCCAATTAAACGACGGTTCGTTCACCTGTGGTGAAAAGTTCTACCTCTACCAGTTTCTTCTGTCTGCTGAAACAAAAACCAGACATGCCATTACTTCGAATGTAATGTAGAGTCCGGTTAAAAGTCGGTTAGCTGAGAGTGAACAATGATGTATGTACCAAATACGTTTGAGAACTTCATTAAAACCAAACCCTTTTTCATTAACAAACCTTAGTCTACATATCCTGTCCACAGAGCTTTCAAATTTGGTTCTTAGGAAATCACAGAAGATATGGTCATAGCTCCATCCGTCTCTGCATAAATTTCCTCAGCACCTGCAAGTATAATCACTTACATTATTCCATCCATCGTGGTCATCCGTTTGCTAAATATGTACTAACCACTAACACCTCATCTATTAAACTTCGGGCGGCAAATCACACAATACTTACTGATGTTCCTTTGTTATGGGGCATCTGTGTTTCCGTGACTTCTATATTTCTACCTATCTAGATTGATAACTTGTGTTCTCTCAATATGATGTCTCACTATATGCTTCCACCGCATACTGTGTTAATTCTCCTTCTGATAACTTAGGGCAGTTTGAGTCTGGTTTACTTAGCTTGACGATGAAGTATTCAACAAGCTTTCAAGTATCATCATGACGGAAAACTCAGTCCCATTTAGAACAGAAAATATGTTCGTGAATGGCTAAAACAGAAATTTACCAGCTTGATTGTGTTACTCTGTAACTATCTTGCGTGCACTCCGTTAATTATCGTCAACGTAACGTCGATCACTCTACGGAAAATTGGTTTCGCACGAATGTTTGCTTAAATAGAGGAAACTAACTGCGTCAAGAAAGATGGACAATTTTTGTTCAAGAAACCGATGCTTGGGTATGAAAGGATACATTCGTTGTTTTAGTTTTTTTAACAGCATGAAATTTTCATGTGAGTAACATTTATGAGAAACTGTCTCAGAAAAACTTTAATATTCCCGGAAAGTTATTGTTTAATTTTGTTCGGGCTGGACCACTGGAACACCTTGCGTCAGTCATTTTAAATGATTTTTTGGGTGGCCTACTCAAAGGACATTTTTGATACCCGTGGAGGGTCGTTACTGGTTACAGTTTGTTTATAGGAATAAATGCATCTACTGCGTGTTCTATCACAGCTGGGTCAACTAAGTATGACGGTTATGTCAGGTTGATGGCATTCACCACCCGGTTAAACCACCCAAACATAGAAAATTTCCATGCCCAAACAACGTTTCTGGCAAAAATTCGTTTGATTCCAAGTAAAACGTTCCAACTCACTGATAAAGCACGTCATTCTTATAGCTTTTATTGGTCAACAAATAATTTATTGTAACGGTCGAGCATGTTCCAGATGAACATATACAGTGAGATTAGATATTTCTAAGTCCAGGTTGAATTTTTTTTTAATTTTCAATGTTTAATAAGTTGTGTAGGTTCCAACTCATTTGTGAGTTAGTCGAGTTGTATATATCAGATAAAGTGAAGTCCGTAAATTACTGATGACGTGAACAGCACTAAAAATGGTCTGTGACCGAAATTCACCGAGTACGTATCTCTGATGAGTGACATCAACCGAGACACCCGTTGTGTGTTTCCGGCAAATTATGACCATTGGACACACAATACTCTTTTTTACTATGAAGTATTTAAAGCGTACATATCAGAAGGACTGAAAATCTTTCAAAATATTAGCGAGTTATTACACTCATGATACAGGCTCATTAGTTCTGTCCTATAAAAAAGGAAATGGAGAGGCAGTAATTGAAAATGAAGCCAACAAAAATATCTCCTCCAAATCAGATTACACTAATTACCTACATCAGCTCGGGTTTTAACCTTGCAACCATCCAGATGAAAAGGTAGACCTTATGCGATTACTGGACATAACTATTACTAATAAACTCAATAAGTATTGTATAACCAGTGCTTCCTATATAGACCACTGGCAGCTATCATTTGGGTAAAGGCTTACAGCACGCTTTCCGTCAATTTTTATTCAGAGTTACAAGATCGTGCTGTTTGTCTCCCAATCTTATAATCACGGTGAGAAGGAATCTTTATCATCTTGGGGACGAAATGAGAGAGTTAATCTGCGATTGTTTTTTATTGTTTTTTACACTGTGAACAATCACAATTGACGTTTTAATGTGAAACGTGATCGCCTTTTCCAAGTTGTTTGGTTCCATTGCTAAACTGACTATTGACAATGTACTGGTATGCAGTTATCATGATTCTTTCATTACATTTTTAGCAGAGATGACTAACTAACATATCTTCGTCTTAGGTTATCACCATAAGTTCATCGTTAACAACATGTTCGTATTAAAGTCGTGAACTGAAATAATTCGTAGATACAAACTGCGGTCTGTCTGATGAATGCTATGATTTAACAGTCAGTTTCAGGACAGCTTTCACAATCCTCAAACTTAGTTGCATATCCTCTCCACCTAGCGTCTAACTGCTTACGACTTATTGTTCAATATCACACTTTAATAATGCGTCTTCAAACTTCAGACAATGTTTAAGAGCAAGGTGACGTTTAATCTAAGAATATTTAATTACCGGCACCGTTTAGTGTGAACCATTTATAAGCGAACAAGTCATTCTTCAATAAAAAAGAAATCTAAGTTTACAGATACAACACATAAGTTGAATATCGATGAACAAGAATATATTATACAAAAGAGAACATTTTCGAAAAGCTTCATCAATCCATAAGAATAAACCCAATCTGGTAGGATGATAGGTGGTTTCATTGGTTTTATGTTTATGACAGAGAAACAATCTGTAACAATTAGCAAAATGCTCGTCTTCACGGGAAAAAAGCCTTTGCTTTTGAAAATTACGGGAGACGGGAGACTGGAACGTTAGTACCACCAACAAAATGAGCTATTCGACAGTTGCTAATAATTTTCACTCTGCATGATATTTTCTGTTAATATACAATAAACATTATTTTCTGTTTATTACAGCAGTGTCTACTGGTTCTGAATGGATATTTTGAACGCCACTGGTTCCAGAGAGCAACCTTTCCAAGCAAACGAATGAAAAAATGGGGGTAATTCCCGGGTAGGAATATTAGTGGCACTGCAAACCTACCAGCACACAAATATGTCAAAGTTTCGTAACTTCGTTCTCCTCACAAACCCTCAGCCACAATTTTTGTTTACTTTACTCTTAGTGTTGTTCATCAAATCCAACGTGAACGGTCAGCTTTTCCGTTCTCAAAAATCCTCCCGCTCGCCTAAATCTACTTCGGAATACTACAGAGTAAATTTTGTGTTACCGGACGAACTTCCAGCCGATCATTTCATTGGAAACATACCAACACAACTTCCGGACTTCCCTCTGAGCAATGGCGTGGACTTGACAGTTAGTACGACTGTATTGGATTCTATAGGAATGGCGCCACGCTTGTTGCGTGCATCTGATACTGGTGATTTATTCACTCAGGTTGCAATTGATAGAGATGATCCAAACCAAATTTGTGGCCCCTTAAACTGCTGCAAACTAATTGTTTGTAATTTGACAGTCAGTGTTTTATTTATTCATCCTCATTGGAAAACAATCAACGTTCACGTAAATTTACAATTTCATGATTCTAATGATAACACGCCCACTTTTCCCCAACCAATATTCTCACTGTGGATTCCCGAAGATAACGGATTACAACTAACTTCAGTGTCTACCCAATTGGATGTGCCTAGACAAAAGTATGACTTGCCATCAGCATATGACGTCGATTCGGATCCCAACGGTCTGGTTACCTACAAACTGACAGGAAATTACCTGGCGAAAACCACGTTTCAACTAAACAGCAATATTTCATCAGGTCATCTTAGTATCAATATACGATCGGGTGTCTTTCTGGACTACGACCAGTGGAATGAACGCATATTTAAGCTGACACTAGAAGCAATTGATGGTGGACAACCAGCGTTAACGGGACATATGTTGCTCTTAATTCATCTTACCGATTTAAACGACAATCCGCCTGTATTTGATAAGCAAGTCGATTCAATACACATTGCAGAGAATACAATGTACAAAGCACCCATTTATGTAGTTCACGCTACAGATGCAGATTCCGAAGATAATGCACTCGTGCGCTACTCGATGGAACCTGCATTTGCGGCTTTGCCTAATTCACTTACAAAACACTTTTCCTTTCATCCTGTCACCGGTGAGTTACATCTGCGTCAAATGTTAGACTATGAGCAGTATGAGCAGCGACAAATTGATTTGCAGTTTGTCGCTTATGATGCCGGTAACCCACCCCTGTCCGCGACCATGAAACTAACGATCTATGTGCGTGATATGAATGACAATGCACCACAACTTGTGGTGCAGCTAAACCATACAATTTTGGAAAACAGCGCTTCAAATCAACTAGCACTACGTCTGATTGTTCGTGATTTGGACGAAGTTTCTATGCATTCCGTTCACTGCGACCCAAATCCATATCAAACCGTACCGTTACGTTTTGAGAAATCCATAGACAACACTACTTTCAGCTTGTACACGACGGACAGCATTGATTATGAACAGTATCCAAGACTGTATTATGAAATTGCATGTGTCGATGCCGCCGAGCATAAGCAAATAAGAAGATTCAACCTGACCGTTGCAATCAAAGACGTTAATGATAATATCCCGGTTTTTCGATTTCCCATTCCCAACTCCAATAAACAGTACAATGTGACTATCAGCGAAACTGAACCAGTAAATAAACTCATCATGATTGTGACTGCGGACGATGCTGACAGCAATGAATACGGTCACGTTACGTATCGGTTATCGGATCTGAATTCACTACAACTGAGTGCCTTTGCACACCACAGTACAACTCGAAATTGTTCTCAAATATGTTTCCGAGACTACTTCAATATTGATAAAGAGACCGGTAGTTTGTTTCTCACAAAGATTCTAGACTACGAATTAGTAAACACATTTGTTTTTGTGGTGTTGGCAGTCGATAATCCCCACGGTAAGGAGACCGAGAAGAATAGTGCAACTGCGACGATTCATGTTCAGGTGTTGGATATAAATGATAACGCCCCCATTTTAAGCAGTCCACAAACGCTTACAGTTGTAGAACATGTACCTGTCGGAACTACGGTTGGAAATGTGTGGTTTACTGATGTGGATACCGGACAAGGAGGTAAAGTTATAGTTCGTGGTCTATTGCCAACCAGTCTACAGAACGGCCAGTCAGAGTTGAACGACGGACTACAACTGAACGGCATGGACAAATTAGATACGCACCAGTATTTTAAGCTTACTGAAACAGGACAAATAGTCACTACACGTGCAATTGATCGAGAGAAAACTTCCAGTTTTCGGTTACGAATTTTGGCGGTAGATAATGATGACAAAATACAATTGAAAACAACTGCTACAGTTACCATAAATGTGATTGATATTAATGATAATGCACCTGTTATTTTACATCCTTCACCCAACTCAACTGTATCTTATGTTCCAGTTAAGATTGATGTGAGTGACAAAATATCCATGCTATTGAAAAACACTTCCAAGTATCTACACCAATCAGTAATCTACTCAGATCAACTTGTTAAGTCCCTCCCACACGATTATGAGGAAGCACGAGCATTTATTTCCGGGTATGTAACTAGCCCCATTGTGCAACAGGTAAAAGCATATGATGCTGATGAAGGTCAAAACGCTGAAGTAACATTCACGATGGTGAGAAAATGCAACGGATCTGATACATTCCATGTTGATTCCAATACTGGTGCAATACGCTTTCAACCTAACTTGCTCGTCGAGCACTGGAAACCTCCATCCCAAACGAAAATACGCTGGAATCCGCCAATCGGTGTGTACCGTATATGTGTTCAAGCAGTTGATCAGGGTGAACCGTCTTTGAGTAGTGGCGTTCATTTTTGGTTGAAAGTCAGTGAACCAATTTCAAAATCCATGGCCAAGGGAGCGTGGCCCGCTGATTCGTCTGAATTCAGTCATGTTCTCTCCAAGGGGAACGAAGTTAACAATACAAATTTTAACGACACACACTCTCTTGAAGGCTTGTATTCCGCGGCTAAATATACCATCCACGATCATTGGGATCTGTCAGATGTGAATCTCAGCAATGTAGTTATTTCCTTGCTCGTGGCTATCTTCGCAATTACGTTTGTTTGTGCCCTGACTGCAGCCATTCTGTGGGCTCATTCCAAACATCGCAAGCGACAAGTCCCCACGAGGTACGACGCGCAAACTGTTAACCATGCCGTTTACGTTGAGGGTGCCAAATGGACTACACACACGAAGCAGCTCAAACCGCTGAACGTTGCAACATCAGGAGAAGAAACCAATGTGCCTGTGTGTTACCCAGAGAAAACAAAGTCAGAAATAATTGAAAATGTTGTAAATGAATTCGATTGCAAAGACAAAAATATGAGACTTGTCGAAACAGCTACTGGTGATTGGGGTGGCCCTTTCACACTAATTGTATCCGCTGACGGTCACTTGGTAAATTCAACCGATAGTCCTGAAGGACATGAAGATGCGAATACCACTTACAACAAACGTGAGCCTTCATGTGGCTTCGCAACGTTAACTACTACTCTCTGTGATTTAATTCCACGCAATGATAATCTGTCTAACTGGCAAACACGAGTCCACAAACAAACAGAAACACTTTGTCCTGTGGACAGTGATGTATCACAAGTGATAAACAAATGTACGGATTCTCCATCCGGTTCCAGTACAACCAGCAAAATTAGCGGATGGATGAAGGCGGGAAATTCCAGAAACAATGAAGTGTGTACGAACAACGTCTTGGAAGCCAGTATGACAAGAATGTCGTATCCGGTAAGTCTAACGTTTTAATGTTATGTCAATATTTGACATCAACAAGACCATTTTTGAAACAGTGAGTCACTTTAAGTCATCGAAATAAGATAGTCAGAAGGCACAAATTACCAAGTGAACTCAACTCACACACATACCTGTCAGTTACAAACACATAACGGGCAGAAAAACAAAAATCCGACTGGATCGTGAAGGATACTCACAGCTGAAGTTCTGAAACCAACCACTGATATTCAGTTGCTCCTGAACGCAAACAGTGGTTTTCTGACAACTGGTTAACATGACTTCATCACACTTGAGAATTTGTGGAATGTGAGCATTCGGTGGGACAACAAATAGATACAGCGTTGAAGCTATGACTTATGGTAAATAAATGCATTGTACGCGGCGGTGTATAAGTTATATCATCGCCTGTGTCTTCGGAGTGCTGTATTTAAAAACTTTATTTTGCTGCCAACGGATGAATTAGATGGAATCAGTTTTTTGGAGCAAAGTAAGTTAAAGGATAAACTAATGAAAAGTATCGCGGAGTGAAAGTGTTAAGATAAAATATCACGTCAAGGGTGATGCATTAAGCCTATTCCCGTATCTGATAAAAATATTTCCGCAGGGATGGTGGCTAAAGCCAGAAATGTAATTTATTTTCTGTAGTTCAAAAATGAGAATCAAGGATTTTGTTTTGTTATCCCATAAAACCACAATCACAACCTATAGACCGACATCTGAATCACCGTGTGTGTAGCGATTAACTAGATGAAGAGATTTGGACATCAATGAATTATTGACGCAAGGAGAGATTGGTAAAGAGCGTAAACAAGTAAACACGCCTGCCAGATGATGGTTTTCGACTCTTCGAAAGAAGCTGACCAAACAGTATGATAAAATATATTTTCGAAACTGTCTAAGGTAGGAGTTAAAAATAAGATAAAAAGCTCAACAAATTTAAGATTATCATCACAAGGTGTTAGTTTGATCGAAATCTAGTCACAGTAAAGACAGAATTAAACGAGAAATATTCAGATTCCATGCAATATGGGAAGAACCTACGTGGAAAGCTGGAACTGCCTTTGGTTTGCGATAACAAATAGTCTTTAAGAAGTTACACGATGACTCGAGCGCATGCCTCGGTCAAATCACAGAGACCAACAAGGGGAACGACTTGAAGTGGTCTTTTCTGAGAATGGTGATTAAGCCCGTACGTATCCTATAACTAGAATAAAGACATAAAGGCGAACATATGTTTTCGGTAATTCATCTTCAGGCCGGTGCAATTATATAAGGAGTTAATAGAGTTAGATCGAGATATCGATCAGACTTATTACAGAGAAACTAGGTCACTGGTCAATCAATTAGCGATGGCTTGATTGGTAGGTTACGTCACGTTTGTCCGTTGGTTTGACCGCGCAGGTTTGCCATCGATCCCGTAGATTCGTGGCCATGGTAGGTGCAACGCCTGAACAAACCGTTTTTGAGTATATAATACCCGGTCAGGCAGCCTGATGCCAATGGCCTCGATGGTACAAAGTATTCTGATTCGGACCGCTTTTGACGGGCTGCCTCGCACGCGATAAACCACTTTGAAGGCTTGATCAATGGTCACCTGGTGTCCGCTTTCAACCAGACAAGTGAGGAGAGCACTGTTGACCGATCGTGATTTCTCGTTTTTTGGAAACATTTTACTGTTGTAAAAACAAAACTATAACTTCGTGTAATCAGCCACTATTCGGTTTAACGTGATAACACTGGAAGTGGAATTTATACACTGATTCCAAAAATCAGCAGTTTTATTAAAATGTAAGCGTAGTCTCTTTCTATCTGCCATATTGTAACCAATATTGCAATAGATTGAATTCAAAGGATGTCCACACTCTTCTTACGTACGTTGAAATAGCATCTGTAAAACTGCTTATTTATACTGCAAAGTCTACAACACCTCTGGCTAACTACTTTTCTCCGAACTGTGTTTTCCGTATTATTGAGTGATGTAATGTTGTAACGCTTGAGTGAATATGTGAATAGGCCTCGTGCTCCAGTCCATCAGTCGCAATAGCATGCGGTTTTTAGGAAACTGGAGCAAATGTGTATAAGTTAATCACATGTGTAAAGAACTTACATCTAAATGTGTTGCAGTACCGATAGAGAGAAGCCACAGTTTTCTCCCATATACAGTCTTCAGTGGGAAAGTGACTTTCTGGAGTACATATTCTCAAGTAAATTGTTTGAAAAGACGCCAACTTGTTTTCCTCTTCATTCCCAACTTCTAACTTATGCCGATGAGCCCGGTCAAATTACACCTACATTTATGCAATCATTATAATTCTATAAACTTTAATCAGGCTAATATAAAAACATCTACACAACCTAATAGTTTGCTTATCTTTCTGAATGTGCTCTATGCTTCTCAATTTCTTGGGCACTTTTCTCACAATTCCTCTGCATTATCGCCATTGCGTTCTTCGTAAATGATGTGGTAGAAGTTATTATCATCTGTATAAACTCCAGTTTGTTTATTGAAGTTCTGCTGAAAATATTGTTGAAAATTTTCCGAAACACTTAATCCAGACTGTCGAAACTGTTTTAAAGTCCGAAACTTCCGGTTCACTTCATTTCTACTGACAAGCCTACGACGCTGACGCAAACGAATCATCGAAATGATGAAACATTTCGCAACACATTTTTGTTATCTATCACCAAGTTGTTTTTCGATTACTTCTCACACACTGCTGAAACCTGACATCTTCTAGTGGTGTGTTTTGCAACTTCAGTTACGCAAACAAATAGGATTGTTCCAGTATCTCTCAAACTTGAGTGTAAGTATTCTATGAATTCAGTTGCTTCCAGCATTTTGTTTATGAGTGTGCGTCCACGTTTCGTTGCTCTGATTTTTCATCTGGCAGCAAATTTTATATAATGATTTTTAGGCAATCACAGTACAATGTTAGAAGTTAGACCAACAAATTAGTTTTTAAACTTGTCCCTGAATCATTTTCATTCTGAGGTTTAAAATCACTTCTTTCGAAGAGTCTGGAATAACTGTGGATTTCTTGGTTTAACATTTTACAGGAAATATCGAAAGAAAAATAAACAATACGTTTGCTTTAATCAGACTGTCAAATAGCGTCGACGTTTATGGATAGAATTTAATTCAGAGGTTAGTCTATTTAGACCATAAAAAAATATACTTATGATGTAAAAGAGGTTATTAAAACAAACTGGTTGACTATGGGCACTATGTTAGAATCACCGATGTCATACCAGTCAGGAATTGTGGACCACACCAAATAAATACACAGGGCACACAATGGTGAATTGCGTTAAAAGTTGGTAGAAGCTGTAGCTGTTCGTGCGATGTGGATGAAGTAATCGCACCAGCGAGCAAAATGTCATGTTAAACTCTGCATTACTAACCAAGGGGAAACAAAGGGACAATGTCAACTATGCTTCTTCTGAGTCCTCGTGTACGTACGATGGTATCAAGCGACCGGAAAATGCGGTCTCTCTGGGATATTATCATATCGTGGAGGGACTGGGTGATGACACTAATGTACACAGAAGGCCTGAAGCCAAGTAATGGAGTTGACTGCACATTAGAAGGAGAATATTCTACCACTTAATCATGTAACTTTAGCAGTAGACTATATTCCACCTAAGAAATACACAAATGGTTCAGGGTCTGCGGCTGCAATACTTGTGTGACGAAGTTGATCTCGACACTTCTATAAATACCGCACTCAGTGGACGACTGTCTTCCGACACCACTCAATAACGGTGAAAAGTCGAACGACGATCGATGGCATTAAGGGTGACGTGAATTAACCGCTGGACAGTGTGAAGGGAGCTGTGACTGCCAACTTGGGGACTTGAGTTCGTTGGACGGAAATATATCATGACTGTAACTGTTTTGCTGTCTCCGCCGCCAACCCATGTGGGGTTGATGCCTGTAGATTCCATTTAAGTACATCCGTAGTCATGTTGCCTACATACGTGGCTGTGTAGTGGTAAAATATATTACACTCGAATGGCAACGAGGGTGCATTTAGCCTTTCGGATCTTAGTTGACTGTTCGAGATTACTGACACTGTTGGTTGACTTGATTGCTTGTGTTGACCAAGGGAATTAGAGTCCAAACATTACATCAACCGTAATACTGGTGTCACCAGTGTGTGAAAGCGTAAGCTTTTATGGCTGTTGTTGGTCAAGCTTATAAGCTTACATCTTTAGGCAGTAGTGATTTTACTACAATGGACGACGGAACGGTTCCAAACTGTCTATAATACCCGATCTACAATGTAACACATTCACTTAATGATTTTTGATATTAAATCATCTTTACAACTTGACGACTGAAAAAGTTCACCGAAACGTTAACAGCATGAGTACGATAACGATTGATTGGTTAAGCTGCTATAACAGCTTGGAACGGTGAATCTTTTAACCGCGTGAATTTATCACCCGCGTGGTATTTCTCAATAAACGTTCCCGCTTAATTGTTTTTCCAAAACACCCTGACAGTGAAATTCGATACGTCTTCCCCGATCTATTCAGAATAAAACATTTGTGTTGTGTTGACGAGACAAAGGACTTAATTCCGCTTTTTCCTAAGGGTAAATACGTTTGAAGCTTCATGTAATTTCCGTCATACACACTGGTTTCTGTTAGATACCCCTTCTTTGGATTCATCTGTTATTTTTCTCAAGAACTCAGCTATTGAGTTAAAGCAACTTGATTGCACCTTCTTTTAAATTAGTAGTTAGTTTGAGTAAGGTCTACGTTCTGGAAATTATGATCGACATTTTTTAGACGGAGTGAAATGATATCACCAGCCTATTTATAGGAAAACAGTGGTTTGTTTGGAGTTCTGTGTGCTCATTGATTTTTCTACCTTCTTATCAAATATATCTGCCAAAACTGAGCTCATTAGAAACGCCATCGGGTTTTATAATACCATGTGTTGATTCTGACCTTAAGTGTAATCGTATAATGCAAAACTCTCTCATTAACTGTTTACGATCTTCAACGTAATCTCACGTTCATTCGACATAATTGTGGACTTGGTCTACCATCTTTGATACGGAGACATAAGGGACTAGTGTGATACCATAAAAAGAACACTGATATTGGTTCCGCTACGAGCCAAAATTGTAAAGACCTGTGACGCACTGACCACGAGAACAGAGCGATGAACGGATAGACGCCAATGTTTTAGCTAGTCAACACAATGTCGTGCGATATGGTGAGTCAGACATATCCAGGATCATTGATGAACGTCTGTGTTTCTTGCAGCATTATGCAAAACTCCTACAACCGGAGTCAACTGGACCCCATGTTTAATTTCATTCAGATTGTGTTAGTGTTAGAACTTATTGATATATAAGTACACTCAATCTTTAGTGTTCCCTGGCCCCTACGTTCATCGCTAGTTCGTAGTAATAGTTTCGTTTTGAGGGATTAATTGGCTTTGTCTAGCAATAGCACGCTAACATCTTTATTTCCTTATTTTAACAAGATTTTAACTCACAGTTTCATTCCCTTCAAGAAACTAGGTGTCTCAATGTTGTCATCTTTATAGACCGACTGAGAATAATGGTACTGATAACAGCAAAGTGTTCCAAAGAGTCAGCAAAAGCATTCGTCTTGGCGAATCTGACATGATGACACAAATAAGTTTTGAATCAGACGTTCCTACTGTTGCAAAGCCGTATGAGGTCCGGCCAATTCCTCATCTAGACCAATCACGAAGTGTCAGCCTCCAAGGTTTTAAATATAAACAGCGCAACGGTTACTACTGCGATATTCTCAAATCTCTTAACCAAAAGCTTTAGTGCCTTACTCCTTATCTACAACGTTACATTAAGTGACCCCTAATAACTCTAAAAGCACATTCTGGTCACAGGTGAAACTCTCACCGTTTGATTTCAAAATCCAGAAGAACTCTTACCACTGTCTACAACTTCTATGGAGATGACCGGATTTGCTTTGTCACCGACCTACTCACACTATGTACACTCGTTCATTTATGTAATAGTTGTGTCCGACCCAGTCCATTTCTGCAAGTTGTATTTTTGGTATTTGGCTAGTTTCCACTCAAGTTTTTAACTTTTCCTGTCATTTGTGGGCCTGCCAGAGAATCTGTAAATGTACTGCCTATGAAAACGATTATTCTGAAGCATTTTTTTTACAGTGGATTTACTAATAAAACATGAGACGGTCAAATTCATAATTTTGTTGAAGATAAATAAGGAAGAGTGCTTAAAACAAATTCAGCTATAAATCACCTCTCATCTTCAAACGTTTTAGAAAATGTTAGTTGCAACAAACTTGACTACCACTAAACACCGACAAATAAAAACCCGAAGCCACTTATGGAATTCATCCCTACAGACAGTTTTATGTACGCAAATACGGAACACGAAGGAGCTGACGTAATGTGCGTTGCACACTTGCCGGCTGGACTGACAGGTTTCAGTGGCCAGGACAACTATTCGTCTCCGACCTACCCAGTACTAGATGCATGCAAGGGACTGTGACATTCTTCATGCTTAGGTTTCTGCTGTCACCAGGCTGCAGTATTCTATGCTGGATCTGTGCGTGTCTCAGTGCCAAGTTCCCCTTTTACATGGCGGGTTAAGTTACGCTAGCCCAACAGCCGGTGGCGTTATCCAGCAGTGGAACTTGACAGACGTCAAGAAGACAGCGCCGACTTTACGAAGTTTGTCAAGATCAGATTCATGGACTACTACTATCAATTTAAACACAACTAACCAAAGAAAACGGAAACGTTTCCCGACGAAAAAGGCATTTGAAAACAGCTTCCTTGATCCTGGTTCCATAAGTAGAAGGCTGTGGTTGTAAACGGGTTACGTTTACCACTAGGTGTGATTCAGCATACTTTAAAATGCATTTAAAATGTGGAAAAACATTACAACGTGTACGGAACAGACAAATTATGACATTCGAACAGCGTGTGCGGGACAGACAAATTAAAGTATTCGAACTGCCTGGAGGGTGTTATTTGTTGGACAAATACCAGAGAGCAACCGATTCAGCCGTTCGGTAGACTGGAGTCAGTTAAACATTGTACCCTGTCGATCGAAATTAACGACTGTGAACTGTATAGAGCAACTCACATCTAAACTGAACTTCCATCGACTTTATCAGTTAGAATCCGGGACTGTTTGACCAGTGTGCAATAGTAAACTTATGTAAAACTTCAACCAGAATTCTAAACACATTTTAGCTAAAAATGCTATAGTAAAATTGCAAGAAAATCTGTCACCTACTAAATAAATGTGCACAGTGACAAGTTGATCAAAAGCACATCCTGAACACCTCAGTCCATCACATCAGACAGTAATCCGTCTTAACAATCCGCACTGAATTGCCTGTCACGTTCCGCATGGCTTTCTTCTCCATCTCAACAAACTGAGATAAAAATGTTTCCGACAGTTTATGTATATGGTCGTTTTTCGCCAAGTCAATTAGTTTATAAATGTCACAGATGATCAACTTGTTCTTAAGGCGCGATTACAGCTCAGTGGAACCGCCGTCTAACCCGAATCTTGCTCAGTTCAATCGACTATCAACCTTGTTTCCAGAGTGTCGCTGGATACGTAGTCCGTCCGCATAAACCGCTCATTCATTCAGATGTTGGTGAGACCGCAGAATACTATCAAAGAAACAGACGTTTTTACTGATTGAAAACTACTACCATCACTTGAGACATCTACTTATTTTACTTATTTGTAAATGAAGTTAGTTGAATTAAGATTCTTCGGACAAGTTTGTTTAGTCGTAAGTAGACAAATAACCTCGAAAGTTCGGGGTAATTTTGACCAGCATTATGGTCAATGATTTAGATCAGACAGAAGCTGAGTTAGTTTATCAAAATGAATGACTGACAGCTAGAATGACGTCTGTCTGTATCACTACTGGTTGAAAATTGCATCCTACTCATCTTTTCAAGGATCTTGATAGAGATTGAATATGAGTACATTGCTTACAATTGCCCGTTAGCTTTATTGCTTGTTTACCAACATCAGTGATTGTCGAATAAACAGACGATATAATTCAGCACTAAGTTATTACAATCCAATATGTATTTACTTGATATCATTACACTTTTACTTAGTTTACTGGTACAAACTAGGCGGATGGCTAATTTTATCTATTATTTGTCGCGTACGACTGATATGTCATCACGAACCGCACAGTAACAACCACTGTTTCAGTACACTTAAGTTTTTATGAAATTAGTTGCGCGCCAATCCCATTTACTAGGCTGACGATTCCCAGAATGTCTTGTAAAACAAATCGGCTAGCTTCGCTAAGCGTCTAGTGCCGTAATTACTCACAGATCACAAGTCTTTTACTGTCGTGTGCAAAGTGACGAAAAGGACTAGATGATGGTTTACATTCAGGTTTGGTTTATGCAGTTTGTGCTCATCAGATTTACCAGTTGACCGACTATTAACCCCAACTATCAGAGAATTTGAGAAAAAATAGAGAACACAATTTCGTCTGTTATATCCTACGGGATATATAGTTATACATAAACAAATGGATTGCATTTGGTCGAGTGCAGATACTCAAACGAACGTTTGTTAGATAAGGTCTTTAGGCCAAACATTACTGCAAAGACGTATTGTTCATGAAATATTTCGTACGTCGTTACAATGTGTATCAGCATAAGGATGGACAGCTGCAATGACCTACTAAAATAACTTCATCAACAGGCCCGAAGAAGAGTTGAACTCAAGAGATAAACTTATTTCAGAACTACTGAGGTTGAAGGTAGGTGAGCGAATAACCTATTCTTTCTCATACTTATTAGTGGAGCATGAAAAATATAAGATTCGGTAAACGCCACTGGGTATACCTGATTTGAATTTCATGTGGAGTTTCATTCAAAATTCACTTTGGTTCCCAAAGCTGGTAATTTAAACTGAATTTACTTTGACAATTGTGTTAGCGAAAATCTATTTTAAGTAAGCTTTTCCTCGTTAAAACGTTTCCTAAAATATAACGGATTGATTAGACCAACCTGTCACTAAACAGCTACATTTTGCTGAAGCAGGAATATTTATTTTATAAGTAAACTGGCAAGTGATTCACGTCATTGTCAGTCTACAACGATGTCAAATGAAAGAATCGGATGTTTTTGATATGAGGCAGAAGTACGGATACTGTCCCTGTGATGACAACAATACTTCGAGGTCAGTTGAGAGTTCTGGTCACATTCTGACAAACTGCATAGAAATAATTCGAATATTACTGACACTGTTATCTTAAACAATGTTTCATTTTGAGATTGTTAAGCAAATGACATTTATGTCAATCCTGTTTACTCCATCGATGGCAATAAGGAACGCCCATGGTTTATGTTTGCCGGAATGGAAAGACATTACCAGTTAGATCTGGTCACACCCACAAAGGTGACAATCAAAACACTCAGAAAATTAATCAGCATAAGTGTACATTATCACAAGCCACCCTCAGAGAAAACAATAACCTCTAGTCAAAAAAACGACGGCAAGTCGTATAACTTGAGACTATTTCACGTTATAATAAACCGAAGCTAAAATCTCAACAGTGAAAATAATGCAATGCTTATGAGATTAACCAAAACGAAAACTCGTTTTTAGCGCTTCCTTTGCAATCGGCTAACTGGAAACATTTTCTGAAGAAAGAAGCTCTTGTGAATGGAAACCTATTCAGTATCATCCACTGATTACTTGTCTAGTTGAAAGTGATGATTGTATAGTTCACTACGTTTCACTAAATTCTTAGAATTCAGTTTAATTGGTATATTCAGTTTGCCACGTTATCCTTTGAAGTCAACAAGACAAATATTGCATCATATCTGCAGATTATCTGAATATTAAGCAAGTTAGAATACAATGCGACAGTTATACACAATAAGACAATCTTGTTAGTTTTATGTCATATGAAGCACAAGCTAACAGGTCTTCCTCATAAGAATATAGACTGGAATGCAAATTCCTGTGTTAACAGATATATGCTCTGTCAGTAAGCTTCAACAAGAGCAAACTTCGGGTCTAATGATTATTTTCAAAAAAATTAGCCAGATAGTCCATCTAAGGCTAAATTTCTATCCAACTGCGACAGATGTTGAAATTTCGTGAACCAAATGCTCCAGTACCAGTTATTTTGGAGGTTGAAACGAAAACAACCCCCATCTTTGTGCACTACGTATTTCACTTAAATGCATCTGGCAGAGCTGACAAAACTAATGTATGAGCGCATATGCATCGGTTTGGAGTTCCTATCAGATAAACTGCTTGTCGTGTAGCCGCCAAGCACTCACCACAAGAAACTTAACTGTCGTTGGCTAGGCGATTCATAAGAGAGCATGAACCTTGTAGAAAAGTGCTTGACATGTTACACGCGGCTTACGGATAAAACTCCGTCCCACAACGTCCAGTTAATTTGCATGCACGAATGAAGCCGACGTCTTGAGTGCTCATCATGAACGGCCACACAACTTTTACAAATGTTCTTGTTGATTACAATAAAACGAAATACATGATAATATTTCCCACTTAAACTTTCACTAAAACGTCGATAAAACATATCACACAAACTACAGAAGCCTAATCGCCAACAAGTCTGAGTAGCTGATTCAAATGAACTTTCTCCAACATCAAACCGTAATTAATGTCTCAGCCTACCAATTTCCTCAAACTCTGTAAAGTCTCACACTTTACAGCAATGAAAATAACGGAAGTAACGGTATAAGTAACAGTTGTTTACGATAATTCTTTCTCAAGCCGATACAGTTACAAAGGTTTCATTCAAACTGGTCTTGAAATAAATCGAAAATCCACAAAGATTTTGTTAACGTGTGACATTAAAATCGATCACTAGGCTCCACATGATTGGCTAGACCTGGGTCGGACGTTGACTTGATTTTAGGTCATCTGTCATTAGGGTCATATGGTAGTGTGTGATTAGGACGGTTATGATTAATCTATCGTCGTGATCTAACCACGTCTACCATCCAGTTTTTTAACAGAGTACATGTACTAATTCTCCCCATTCCGGAAGAGAAATCAAGTAATGCATTCTATTTTGTTGATTTCAAAATGACCTAGCTTCAGGTTGGTATAGCAATCAGATCGGTAGATTCAAAACCTATATGAGCAGGTCAGTGCATCAACCTCACCACTTTTGTGCCCATTAAATGGAAATTAATTCTGGCCCCATGACCGACTGCCAGAGTAAGAACAATTCATTCGGATGACGCAGTAGGGAAAGAACGCAAAGTTGCTCTAAACCCAGTGAGAGAAATGCTTGACCGGGACAATTCATCACGACGAATATGACGGTCAAAAGGTAGCGTGAGGTTATGTCCACTGTTGAAGAAAGTTGTGTTTAGGAGATTTATTTTTAAAATGGATGTTTTTGTTAAAGTTTTTCGGGTACCTTGGTACTTCAGTGTTCTCTACGATGTTGACTGTTGAAACCTTTGAAAATTTTTTAGTTATACGTATGTTAAAGAGCCCCCAGAAATAATCGCAGGTATCGGCCTGTTTCAAAAAGAAACATTAAATTAGAGCATTGCCCTTGTTAAAGCCCGTAAGCAATGCGTCTCCTTGGCATGACCGAGACTAGATCCTCTGTCCCGTCTTTATGGTGAAAAAGTGTTCACCACTGTGTCATTGGCCGACTAAGTCATTATGTGTAAACGCTCAGCCAAATAAGCTGTTGACTAGAGTTACGATTGAAACTGACTGGACCGTTATTATGTCTTCTCTTGGGAGGACCAGGCAATCTGAGCGTTACTCACAAAAGCTTGTGACTGAACATTTGCAGATGATGATCCAGTCGAGCTTTATGTAAGGTTAATGGCGTTGTGGTGAACAACGTAGCTTAATGAGTACGTGGCCGGAATTCTCGTCGTGACCCTTACAAGCATATGAACTACCGATTACTTCCATCCAGTAGGGGAGGAACTCGAGTCCAGTACACCTTTTTGAAAGGGCTGACAAAAATCTCTCTGAGTAACCGACAGCTGCGATCACTCATGAGCGATGCTCTAGTTGTATAAAACCACGACAATCTACTACACAGCGGCATTCATGATTGGTACGTTTGCAGAGAGTTGGTCCTCAGTTTACTATCATTTTTTCCGTTTCTGCGTGCGGTAAACAGGTACGATTAAGTCGATACCATGGTTACAAACAATGAATAAATTTGTTGTTTATCCAATAAAACTCCCATGTTTGCCGCTTGATCATTTTGAAATCAACAAAATAGAATGCATTACTTGATTTCTCTTCCGGAATGGGGAGAATTAGTGCATGTACTCTGTTAAAAAACTGGATGGTAGACGTGGTTAGATCACGACGATAGATTAATCATAACCGTCCTAATCACACACTACCATATGACCCTAATGACAGATGACCTAAAATCAAGTCAACGTCCGACCCAGGTCTAGCCAATCATGTGGAGCCTAGTGGTCGATTTTAATGTCACACGTTAACAAAATCTTTGTGGATTTTCGATTTATTTCAAGACCAGTTTGAATGAAACCTTTGTAACTGTATCGGCTTGAGAAAGAATTATCGTAAACAACTGTTTCGTCATATCAATAGTCTTATTTTGATAGGAATTTTCGGACAATTGCATGTAGCTTGACAATTTTGCCTGGAGAGCTCACTTCGCACTTACAGAAATGTCCTCCTCTTGAAACTGTCCACTGAACCTGACAATTTAGTGGAGACTGCCGAGCCTTCGTGTACTTCCCCTGGCCTCACATTCTACAATCGGTAACTGAAATTTAATTGACCTGCAAAGTGGTTACCGTGCAGCTTTATCCCAGAGATAGTTGGCAGAGTTGTGTATACTCTTTGTCACCGGGACCACCACCCAATTTGTGGAATCTTATCAGCATCAAGCATGCTATCAAACGAAGTTCACCATAAGTGAGCATGTGACATAATGGTATCCCGGACAATTATCAAATACACTACAGCTGCAGGAATGGGAGCGAAACTTTCGTTAACCGTTCACACTGTTGTCTCCACTGAATGAACTTGACCAACCGTTTTGTCATGATCTGAAAACTAGCAATCATTCACAATGGCCTCAAACGTGGTTAAGATATTCTTCTGCAATCATTTGCGAAGTAGTGGACATACACTTCTGTAAATCTAATGGTCATGGCCATTAGGTTTAGTGGAAATATTTCCCAGCAAAATCAAGCTAGAAGTCAACCAAGTCATTGGCAGTCACTGGGACTAAATGCTAGCGAAAGTCTGAGCTAGACGTAAAAGCAATTATTGCAAGAAATGTAAAAGTGATGAGTCACTCATGCACAGCATTAAACCCACCAAACTTTGGTCAAGGCGCCCTCTTCATGATCCTGAAGACAACTGTTTACTTGGTAGTCCGAACAACCATAGACTCTGTTGATGATGATCATCAAAATCAAAACACGAATCCCGTACCAGCCGAAAGATTTTAAGACTGGGAGTTGTAAAATCAACCATCATTGCCACTTAAAACGAAGTACTGAAAATGCGAAGCTTCTAAGGACCATTGTACCAGTTCTTTTGTGAGGATGTGATATACATGTTATTCACTTTCTATACACTCAAGCTCTGAAGTAGACATTTAACCCTAGATCTGGTCGTGTGCTAAGCACAGTGTGATCTTTTTTGATCGATTCACGTCGACCGGTTTCAGAAACTCATCACAGTTAAACAACATAATCCGGTTGATATATTTAAAGGAGGTTTGTTCAGACGCATTGGAGTCCTTTATTAACAGTTACTTGTAAATTTGAAGAAATGGGTGATAGTTTTTGTTGCTGAATACGTCACCGTCCTACCCTCGGCATGGCACAAAATTGCGTTAGTCTATACCTTCGTGGTTTTTGAGCGAGTAAAGTAAAAAACCGTTCGTTACATACCTGCGTAAAATAGTTTTAACTGAAAAAACAGTTTGATGACCAAATCGACCTCTGGATTTATCACGTCCGTAACGCGGAACTGTGATAAACTTAGACTCTAGACAAATTTTGTATGGGTACAGAAATATGAGTTGAGCAGCTGAATTCCGATCTATTCTGCAGCGGCCAACATACGGAATTTGTCTCCTATACAGTGATTCAAAGGCAATCGCCTAGTGTTTAGAGAGACATTTCCCATGAGGCTCCGAGCCCCGAGTCAAAGAAGCGCGCCAGACTTGCACTAGAAATATTTTTTTATTTTGCCTATGGTTGGTCATGTGGGATAGTGTTCACGTATCCTCTGAGAGAGAGGCTTGGTTGTGTGACCGACCTGACCGGCTCCACGGAAGCACTCGAGAAAGTAAACACAAAGGAAAGTCGCACATTTGGAAAGCGCATTCCTGAAGTGCGAGTAAACGACTGTGAGGAAGCTGAACGAAATACACAGTTTGGAGGCACTAAAAGTCTTTTCACTAATGTTACTTCTTCAACAGATAACAAGTTCATGTATTGCTTGGCTCTTGCGGTCCAACATCATTTGAATCAACTTCAACCCCACTGATAGAATTTGGTGAATTATGTTGGAATAATGATAAGAACAACATTCAAATCAACGTTTTGTCAGTGTAGTCGATTTTACAGAGCTAACTATCATTTGTGCTGTTCATTTGCTGCATAACAATGTATACTGCTTTGTGTCAGCGCACTCTGCTCGGGATTTTTTGCTCCGACCCACTACGTATGCCAACAGACAGCAAACGTGATTATACTGCCAACATATTCTTCCACCGGTATGCTGTAAATAACGAGCCGGTGATAACACAAGCCCCAGTTTGCTTGAATTTTGTTTATAGAAAATAAATTTCCCGTGAGAATATGTCAAACAATCGTGGCAAATTTATATACCAAACTACGGTTGTCACGATTCTATGGGGCTTGTTGTATCTAGTAATCCAAAAGACAGTAAAGTAGCTCATGTATTGTAACGGGTAAACAATGCGAATGTTGTGCCGGGAATGTAGAAGACACGTACAGTTAAGCAACAGTATTGTATCGTAACAAGAGAGACAAATGTACGGTAAGTAATGCAAACAGCATGTAGACACGATTATTCCCTAAGACGGTAGACCGTACAATGGCATCCAGCATGCGTAAACAAGCTAAATTTCAGATATCCAATGAAGGAATGGTGAATCATGTAAACAGGCCTGTCACATCGCCACGCACAAGTCGTCTGCGTGTGTGCACTTAACGGAACACATGGAAGTGTTGGCCCAAGATTAGTGGTCACGTGGATGTAAGGTGTTTTGAGAACCGGTTATGCATCATCACTTAGACGGTGTAGTAGTTGTTTGGTGACTACCAATGAAGTGAATATGAGTTGATTCTCTCTCGGTTATCTCATGTGGGTTACACATGATTTTGCATCTGCTCTGTTCATACCGCTTAAGAAAAGATACTGAAAGTCATGCATTCATCATTCTGTGATAGTCTAGTTTGCGCTAAGTACCGCAGTAACTATGAACATATGTGTGAGTATATGCAGAAGATTTATCCAACTGTTTAATGAAGGTTCCTATCGAGGATGTAATTTAAAACAGTTTGAACAAAACATTTAGAAGACGAACACTGGTAGATGCTAACATTTCGTATAGGCTCGTCAGCACCAAATAACCAGTAACACGGGAAACTTCCAATCTAACGTCTACAGTATTTGGGGGTATGAACAAAGAAACCATCAATTTAAAAAAACGTCCAATCGTGTGATCTGAATGATATTCACTGCAAATTAGGCCCCATGGTGACCTCCGGTTGATAAAGTGTTGTTGATAAAGTGTTGTGATAAGTGTTGTTGATAAAGTGTTTTATACACACAACACGTCTGAACAGGTTTATCGCGAAGGCTTCAGCAAATTTAGAAACCGTAGGCTGTAGTGGTGCCTTATGATGGTGAAGGCTGAGGTCAGGTCCACGTTGTGGCCAGTTGTCAGGATGTGTCGTCCGATCGACGAAGCTGTGGGCTTACGATTCTGTGTTACTACAGTGTCCGGGTTTGAGACCTGCTTTGTGAACCTACTTAGGTACATGTTCTTTCATTTTTAAGACCAATGATCTGTCGGTTTTTCTTATGTAACTTTCTCCGCATTTACATGAGAATTGATAAACACAGTATGATTTGGTGCCAACAGGTTGATCTCCTTTGATTGTAGGCACAGGTAAACTGCGAGTCTGATTAAGGACCCTCAATTCGGTTGCGTTGTAAGTACGTTTCAACGAAGAGACAGTTCGTTGGCTTGTTCACATCGTCGCGATATCCCTTTTGAATGGTAAGTCAACATGCTTATTCGGGACTTCATCCTTTTTACTGCTTTTGAGCCTCCATTCGTTGGGGCACTAAATACAGGTTCTGGGGTACCTATTACCCTCCAGAGTCGTCATAAGAATTTCTAACTCTTGCTCAACACAATCGGGTGTGCAAATGCGGCGTGCTCTGATGAGCAGTAAAGTTGTAATTGTTAGTGAGCCCAGTTAAACATGTAAGCGTGACACTCAGAGGTACGTTAATCTTGATCACACAGAGGACATCGCTCACAAAAGGCCTAAACAGTTTGTAGTGTCTGGTAGATGGTCTTAGTTAGTTAGCTTGAACTGGTCACTCTTGCTCATAAAGGACAAATGGAAACGGCCCCAAGTGTATGATATTAGCTGACAGTCAGTAGGCTTAATGCTCACAGCCGTTATACTAAGAGGAGTCACAGGAAAAAGTTTTCAACGTGCCACCAATTTTGCATTTATGTCGAATTCCTGATTAGCAGTTTAGGACCACAACCATCCTGATTGAATAAGTATGAGGGTGAAAAAATCAATGCCATAAATTTTTCACATTTTCACCCGCTGTATAGCATTGAGAGGCCGACACACACTGTAAGCCTGCAGTTAATAATAGCGGGTTCTAATTCGCTTAGCAAAGCTACGTCTTACACTGTGTAAGAAAGGTGATTTCACCTTGAAGAGAAGTCCTACTCGAGGGGTCGCCGACTGGAGTTAACACACAGTAACTGCGATCGTGCAACCTGACCATTACTCACAACAGAAAGTGGTTGATCGTCCACACATGGTAATTCAGTCGTGCTTAGTGTGAGGTCAATGGCGCAGTGGTCAACACGGTTGCGGCATGAACAGCGTGGCCGGAGTTCTAGTCCACGCCGTGGTGGCAAGAATATGCATAACTGACGAGCTCTAATGAGAGCGAAACTCGAGTCCAGTGCGACGACTGTGATGAATTGTGGGCGATGTTCAATCTGTATGACAAATATGTATGTCTGGGATGTAAGATAATAGTACTAGATAAGTCCATGATCACATTCCAGAAAAATTTTGGAGATGCAGAAAGTCTTCCATGCAGAAGACTTTGAGACATACAATGCGCAAACGGCGGTGGTCCACTAACTAATACAAACGTCTTCACAACCTGGGAACATCTTCAGAGCTCATGGATTTTTGGATGGGTTTACAATGAGTGCTGCTTAAGTGTAGATGGTATTTCTCAAAGTACACCATTTGTGGCGACGAAAGTGCTCTTGTATTTCTTTGGGAAATAAAATTCGTGTTTTAGTGTTATGAGTGTTCCTTGAAAAAGTTTGCAAAACCCAGTCGACATTCAGGAACAGTGCTCACAACGTCAGTAATAATCAGCAGTTTCCTCCGAGCATTTGTCACGTTTAGCTAAAAAACCGCAATGTGAATTGGTACTTCGAGCTTTCTTAGTATGCCCAAAGTCTATCGAGCAGCAAACACAACTTTCGTATTTCGAAAGTTTCGTCACATGATTAAGCCCTTTGTGTACTGTCTTACCGCTTCCAGAGTCTATTCCGTTGGTGTTTGCCGTGTTTCCCCAAAAACAACTGTTTGGTGCTCACTTTGAGACCTTTACTCAGGATACGAATAGTTTCATTTAAAGATATATAACATATATGTATATATCTATTGTCACCGTGGCTGCCACGAAATAAGGCTACCATAAATTTTTGGGTTTAATGTTTTGCCATCTCTAATGCCTTACACAATATGGACCACATCTAGGAATTGTTTTAATTACGAAGTACCTTCAGTTACTATACAACCGTCACACAGTGATAACGGATTGCACGTTTCATTGCAGACGAATATGTCGTCATGTCCATTCCATTCACATATACCCTTGAAATATGTAGCTACTACTAACCCATATCTTCATCCTTTTTAATGGGCTGTCAGGGCTGCTAAGGCAAAAAGTAAATTTGAAACAATTGGTTCCCTTGAACAGTTTGAACAAAGCAGTTAGAACTCGAACACTGGTAGATGCAATCATTTCGTATTGACTATTGAATTTACCAGAGCTCTTGATAGGTGTTGGTTCAGGGATCGAGTACTTCTACATGTAAACGACCTACGGGCCTTTGCATCCTTTTACAGTCTGTGTTATTTGTTAAAGTTGACAGTTAGTAAAGCCAATCGTAAAAAAAAGTGACAACAAGAACCACTTTATTCGCCTCGTTAAAACACCGTTATGCAATGTATGAGAGAAAAAATTGACCTTGCTAAGGGAACAGGGATACATGCTTTAACTGAATGAAAGTAACTTGGAATGTTTGATCATTAGTTGTAAAACGTGTTCAGTAGGCAGCATCGTTCCAGTTCATGTACGTTAGTGATCCATCTCGAGGTGACGGCGTTGCCACGGTGAATTTGGCTTTACAAGATTCCCTACTCCTTCTTCTACGGATGTTGGGCTCATTCATATATCCAGTGAGTACTCTGTTTTTGGTTATGAGAGGTTCATTCATCCAAAGAAGGCAGCACACTTATTATCCTATAAAATGTTGCTAGATTGGCAGTGTCTTGGTATTTGAATGTATCCTAGTAGGGAAGTACAGTATCCGTCAACTATGAAGCTGGACAGAGCATGGTGAAGGCATCAGTAGTTTGTGAGCACATTTGGGTCCCTAAGGCGACAGAAACTTTGAGTGCTCAACTCATCCGCTTTACTGTCAAAGCTGAGGTAACTCACCGTATTTAATGCGTCATTAAATAAGAACACTTGAAGCAAGCTTTGAACATCTTTGATTAACTCGTGCATGCATAAATATAACAAGTATTTGATGAGATAATTTTTATATACACCTTGAATTCATCGGCGCAGTAGTAATCCGTTTATCTCTTACGCATCTAGTTTGGTTGAACTACAACTTCAAACTTAACCGATGGTGTACAGTAGTGTTGGGCTTACATTTGGTGAGTCAGCCAAATAACACTGATTAATGGAAAACTCTAACTGAAGGCAAGATCTCCTCTACGTGTAATAGTTCGTACACTTCACTGTTCCACGGTAAATATCACCCATGTATAATCTAATATGAGTAGCCATGTAAAAACGTAACCTTGCAAACACACTGCCTTTTTTATCAGATTGTTCTTAATTATAACATGTCAGAGTCAGATCCTCTACCAATAGGACAACAGAATGCATCGCAGACTTAATAAGTACAAGTAAACGGAACAATGTGCTTACATATCTGTTTAGCATGCTAACAGACTATGGATGACATTTGATTTCCATGATCCTCTAATTGTTTATTTGGTACGAGTTGTATTAACAAAATAAAGCTACTTGACCTGGTTTCATTTCTTCTCCTACCTTTGAGGAGAAAACGGGAACTTAATACATCATTTCTTCATTTCTTCATAGCAGTTGGTTTCCGATTGTGCCGTTTTGATTCAGGAAGTGTTCGACTTGTGTTTCGGAAGTGACGACCAGTGGTTGAACTAAAATATAAAGTGCATTTTGACAAAGACATGTTCAAATGTGCGTGTACTTAATAAGTATGTGAATATGAATTTCTAGACCAAATTTTACACTTCATAAGCTTTATTAAATGAGCAGTAGTTTTAAGAATTCACCATTTTCCGTACTAAACAACTGCAATAAATCGGGGGTTTATGCTGCACACTAATGTCATATGAGACGAAAGAAACGAAAAGTCTTTGTTGGGAAGTAGATGCAGCGGGGTGATATAGAAGCCTAATTTTTATAATTTTCTATCTTTAGCTGGAAATATTTAGTGGGAAAGTCTCGCCACATAGCAAAACTCAGTAGCTGTGAATGCGAATAAGACATCATTTGAAACATAGTTGTTTGGTGACTTCCACCGTCATTAAACCGTAGTCAACCCTGCCAATTAGTGATAAAATGCGCACAAGTTAGCCCGACTAGTAGTCACTTCTCACAAAGTCCAGAGTTGGATTCCAGTTAAATCAATATGGTCTAAGTGATAAACAGAAATATACTTCATGTTTCCTAAATGTTTACTGACCGCATTCACTAAGTCGAGAACACAACAATCTGTGCAAAAACCATTAAAAACTGCATGGTCATATTTTAATTTCGCGCATCTTCAGTGTTTAGGTAGAATCCGACTAGTTAACAGCCGTTTTACCATATTTGCTGATTGCCAACTAGTGCCACTACAAAAAACGGAAGCGTCAATGAATTCGCCTTCGTAACAGTCAGTGAATGGATAAAGCCAGGCAGTGTCGTTTATATCAGTTGAATAAAAACGACAGACTTCTCCTTTCAGATGTGATTTACATTCACTATTCAGGTTTGTCGAATATCCACTTATTTACGTTACGAATGCAATCATGCACAAGTTGTTTAGGGGTGCGAACATTTGCTGCTTCAGATTTCAGTGAACTGAAAACTTCAACGAAATTTTCATTTCAAACACACACGTGGTAAGGTATACAGACTATGAATCAATCGCCTCAGTCTTAGTTAGATTTACACTTTTTATTTAGAAGGCAATCTACGCTTAGTTCAGTCAAAAATTCTGTTGACTGGACCACGCAAATTCATGGCAACCTTGATAGAGAAACGCACATTTCAAGTAACAAAAATAACAAAAATTTAATGACAGTCGGCTTGAAATCATTTGCCAAATTTTTGTTCTCACTGGCAGGTGAAATAATCTAAAGATAAAGGAAATGCGAAAGTTGTGATCAATTGTGGGGGATGTTCAATTTGAAAAGATCAGACAATTTTGTTACAAAATTGAAACCAAAGCACATTTCGTTTTACTTCTTTCTTCTGAGATGTAGCCAGTTTTAGGCGCAGTGATTCATACATTTTGTGCACGATCATCTCTTTTGTAGCGTGGAAAGCACAAACAGAAAAAAGTAAATATTCTGCTTAGAGTTGGCCATTCTTGAATGGTGGATTATCAAGTATAGGGTGCCTGAAAAATCTATAGCTGTCCAGTTCGCACCCGTCTGTATATTGAAGAAAAAAGACTTTGGAGGATGTATGATAATTAATTAAACTTTTTGGGGGTTCGCGGTTGTTTTTATGTCGCCAGAAACGTTTTCGTACTAAAAGATGTTTTGATCGATTCCTATGACTATCCAAACGATGTTTCAGTATATCATATCAAACGTAGTTTATGAGGTCAAACCCCGGTGTAAAGTGCAGTTAACTGGTAAGACTGAACCTCAGCATAGAAGAATGTTGGCGAAGCACCAACAGTTAGGATTAGGAACTGTCTAGTAGTCCATCTGTGTGATCAGTGAACAGTTGGAAATAGCATATTTTCTCGGTCACAAACATAACTTAATGAGGCAAGGCGCGATTGACCAAATGGAGAATCCCCAGGGCAGGTTTGCATTCTGAAACAGATGTCTTTGTGGTGCATAAGGTTGATCATACTTCGATACTACCACGTTTTATTGTGGGTGAAAAAGTAGATGTTTGTGATGCTGAGGCTGCCCCGGTAGTGTTTTGAATTCCGTTTCTGAGTTTCCTTTAAGTTATGGTTTGTAATTCTGCGTGTTCAAAACGCTACAGGAATGATGCAACGAAACACGTTCGACAATAAAATAAAACTCTGTTCAAACTAATTAGGGACCGCGGTTTCTTCTAGTTAGAAAAATGTCAAACCCGCAAGAGTAAAAAGGTCTGGAACCAAGCTACTTGTTGAATGTTAAATTTCAACCATGGCCTACAGGATATCAACATATTTGAGTTCAACTTTCCATTCATACTGTTCTTCGCATCAAATACCCATTGAGCAAAACTCGATTGAAATGTTGTCTCCCTCACCAATTGACAATTTTACTGGGGATAAACACTAAAATTCGTATTGTTCATTGTCATTTTCATGTGAACATTTTTGTAACTGTCGGTAAACCAAATCAAGTAAGCTTGCAAACAATGAATGTAAAAGCTTTTAGTCATGGAATAATGCGCTATCAATGTTGTAGGCCAAACTGACTGAAGTGTTTAGCATCCGGTGTGCAGTACACCTAACAGAACCAATCTCTTCAATCCAGAGGTTATTAGATGATAAACTCAAGCAGCAAATCCTATCAAAAACGCCAGCTCACTCTTTCTCAATACTCTTTCGACTAATGTCCGATTTAAGGCATCATACTGGATCTTGTGAAAGTTAATTTCCTAATTCTCTCTCCCCTATTTTCAATAGCTGTACTTTCCGTAAGACATTTGTTAAACTAACACTCTAGTACCAACAAGCCAGTTTCATTTGGCGCTAATGCTCTATTATAGTAAAATTATCAGTGCATATATTTTCTGTGAAGACAGTCTGTATACCTGTAAAATTCAAAGACAACCATGTGATAAAGATTACGCCTGAAAGAACGCGTGCGACTTTGAAGGAAACCTGTAGTGAAAAGTCAGGGTTAAGGTTGGATTCGAACTAGCGACATCTGCCAAACTACTCACTAGAAATACTGTTTTCATCTTTAACAGTGGCGTTGGTGGATTCTAGCTTGAAGTTTTCGGGAAATCATGCCCTGGATTATTTTGTTAAACGCCTTACCAAACAGAGGGACGGGTGGGTAACAGAGTTCAAATGTGGAAGTTCCCAGCTCCTGGAGAAGCTTTTTAGCTCAGCTGGTATAGCATATGCCGCAATTGGGCATGTCGTTTCTGTTGCTGGTCCGAATCCAGCCGAAGTCCGGATTTTCCATGAATGGATCTCTTCTAAGTTATCAAGCTTTCCAAACTACTTATTAGTAAAACCTACAGTGCTGCGAAAAGTTAAATGCATGGGTCAACTCAAGTTTGCTTACATGTACCAGGAAGGTTAAAACTTCCAAACTGGGCACGTTTCATTATACATACAAGTCCACATGGATATGTTAGAAGCACACATAGAAGGCTTAACGTAGGTTTCCGTTAGGATACTTTGCATCACTTATTTTAAGTAATAGGACGCTGATAAAACAGACTGCAGAAAAGCGCGGGAGGATCTAGCCCGTCAGTTGTTACGTAACAGCTAACAGCCTGTTACCGTGATTTTTCTGAAAATCCATTCAGCTTTCTGAGACGTTAATAAACAGTGCACTTATTAAGGTACATACAGACAGTTAATACTAGTAACGATTGGTCTTTTTCTGATGTTGGAGAGCAGTTAAGAACAATACTAACTTTACCCTGGCTCATATTACGAAAGCATCTGGCATTTGGTTTTTCAGTGGAATTTGTGTTGATCCAAATCAATACTTTCTAAAAACAGTGTTCCCTTGCATGTTTTATGATTAAGGAGAATGCATAGAATAATTGTGCCATCTTACAGTCCACTTATTTCGATTTCACTACTATTAAAGGAGCGAAAGTGTGAAACTATTCTGCTGGAGTTCACAAACAGTCTGTTTGTGATTGCGGTTGGTAAAAATACATCATCTATATTTAAAACGTTGTTTAGACAAAGCTATCACTTGTTATTTTGAAAAGCATCATTCATTCTATAATTTATTGGTTATTCATCTAATCATCACACTGCTTTCAATCATTCCAATGAAACTTTTGGTTGAAATATGATCAAGTCATCTATTCACATACAGTATATAACCCAGGTGGATTGCTCGATCTAGCAAAAACAGTCAAGCAAACCAGATACCCACAGCTAGGACTATTACCCATCATTCACAGTTAGGCTTCATTTTGGCCACCACCGCCAAAAACACCGCCTGACTATAGAGAATCACGTCAAATTGCTGGAGCGTGAATGCGTATTTGTGTCAAAACTAAGCCCGCATCACTGTACCGTTCAACCGAAAACTCAGTAATCAACCGGAGGCAACGGTTCATCTGATTCTCAAACTTGTGCGCACAAGCGCATACACACCAGGGAAGTTACTCTGTTTTGGTAGCCGGTTACTCCATCCGGCGCTCAATTTAATTGGCCTTTCATATGCACGTACGCCTGTCTTATGGTGTAAGCGTTCCGTCATGAATCTCAGCTCATGCGTGTGCAACCTCCCACCAGGGTCAGTGTTGTTTACCACACGTACAAACACACCCAAATCATAACAAGCACATACACCTGCGCGTGTGTTTCCACAAGCATCTTCCCGTAGCTGCATGTCATCGAATCCTGGCAATACGCACAAACATATGCACATAACAAAGCAACTATAGACGAGCAAAGTTGACGAGCAGGTAGCAAACACGCGGAAAATGTGGATTTCTTCCTTGGCATTAGCAGTGAAGTTTCTGGAAATGATGTGGACGTTTTACCCTTTGAGACAAACACTGGGGTTAATTATATTAACAAAATCCTCAATATTGACGAAAAATCTGTGATGACTTACGTTTTCGTAATAAATCTCACATACTACACGTGTGTCTTCAATAAAACTTTTCATGTCCAAACAGTCTACCTTTTTTCATTCACGGCGATATTTTTCAAGTAAGACGAACGGGGTCAATGACAGTGGGATGTTAATTAATGCATCAGTGGACGCATACTAAATTATCAGGAGAAAGATAGTGTCCTATGGAGACTTTGCATAGGACGAAACAAACCGTTTAATCTGTTGGAATGATCATGTGGATGTATCCGAGTGTTATCAGCAAGCGAACTGTAATCTTTTTTAAGAGTCAAAGCTCAGTCTACTCACGCACGTACTCTCAATAAACGTAGCTCTTTGCTAAGTGACAAAGGCACATTATTACACATTCCCGATATTGACAGACATTATGTTTTGAAGCCAACTATAGATGCCTATAGGTCAAAAAACAACAAAACTGTGGAGCAGTTATGACATCAGACAAGGGGACACAACTCGATGTGATTCTTGAGCAAGCTTAAACGTTAACTGAACGATAGCAGCACCACAAGTCGTTCCAACTTTCTTTCTCATTGTCTTTCAAGTCTACTTAGATTGGAGCTTCCACACCTAAAATGTTAAGACTAGCTAGAAAGTCACCGACGGTCGGAGCAACCCATTTGATCTAGTAAAAATTTACCACAAAAATTGCCATCCGTTGACCACAAAATTGGATTGGTAGTGCTGCATTATCCGTCTGGTTGACAAAGACACATCCAACTCACTATTATATCTTTATGTAAAACAGTGAAAAACTATCGCAAGCGGTATGGTATTATTGATTTCCTTCTTAGATTAGATATAAAACAGAGGCCCAACAGCACTTGAACGGAGGCCAAACTTCAAAATGAGACAAAGAAATGAGTTGCTGATTGATAGTATCCAGATGATTATTTAACACTGGAACATCTTTTTGGTTAAAGATGATACAAATATCGGGCTAAGCAAGGAACCCACCATCAGACGTAAAATGCATTCATCGTGCCGCTTGGCCTACTGCCGAAAATAGCTGACATAATTAACCAGAAATATGTGTCTGATAAATTGAAAGGGGCCGAGTGAAAATTCTATTGGGATGCAACAAGTATGATCAACTTAAAATTAACCAAATCTCCGTTCACTCATCAACATCTATTTTTGTCAAGGTGAATTTCAAAACAGTTTGACCAGTTTATTTGCTTTATCAGACCTTACGTTTAGTGAACAAAATCTGTTTTATTAAGACTTTACGAGTGTGATCGACTAGTCGTCAACATTTACTGAGCAGGTTATTGCAGCAAACTAGGGTTTACTGGAATAAAACTGTAAGCCTTCCCTTGACAATCACTCACGTTTACCTATCCGAAAAATGAATGTCTACCGATGAGAGAGAATGCCTATTGATTTTTCACTGCAACATCTTAATTTTTGTTTGATGTACCAAAAAATGTACTGGATGTCATGTGATTGCTGAGAATCCGTTGCAGTGTATTCACAGACTACCACGTCCTTCGCGTAGTCTGCTAACCAATGTTACGAGCAAATTAACGTCATCAGAAGTCAAAACGTGGCGAACAAGCTCGTTTTCGGTGTATCATCTTCAGGCCAAATACAACACAATAAATATGAAATTAGTTGTCAAGTCAGGATTTTGTGAAATTTAATACAGTGTGAATCTACCGCGTCACACGTGTTCACACCAGAGGTGTGAAATGTCGCATCTTGGCTGCTGCGGAGGCGGTCGGAATCCGGCTGCGAAATCCTAATCTGTGTGCGCAGAAGTCTTTTGTTCAAGCGCTGAAGTTACCATGGCCTGCCGTGGTTGCAACACTTGACACGGCACCACAGTAACCATGTCCGTAATCCCAAAATGACGTTAGATTCACACTGTATTAAATTTCACAAAATCCTGACTTGACAACTAATTTCATGTTTATTGTGTTGTATTTGGCCTGAAGATGATACACCGAAAACGAGCTTGTTCGCCACGTTTTGACTTCTGATGAAATCTCCGGGTATATTTGAACAGCTGAAATTAACGTCAGTTGATGCATATGCGTGAAACGTTATGTATAATTTACATTGGGTCCTTTGATAAAATGAATGTCAGAATGTTGCCCATATAAACAGCAAAATTATGTATATTCTCCGTCTACAAAGTGCCTTATACTTAGAGGCCTACAATTCGTAAGTGTAACATATGACGGAAAAATGCCTGTTTTATTGAGCTGGAAGAACATTCACAGGAGATGTGGGTTGTTTTGAATTAAAACCTTTACTATCCTTTCATCATCAAACTGCTGAGATGCCCGGTTGTCTTCTTATACATCACAATCGTCGATCACATGACCACCTGAAAGACTCAAAGTAAATATTTCACAAATCACGGAAAATGAGAAGAATTTTTGTTACTACGACTGAAATCTTTGTTTGTCTGTCTCCAGCTGGAATAAAAATTCCAGTAAATATAGTAGCTTTTACCATGGTAACTTTGTTAACCGAAGTTCTACCGGCACAACATGAACCGGATGTGTTTCTGTCGGTACATTCGTCTGACCATTTGAATGTCTATTTGTTAAGTCTAGAAGATCAAAACATATTAAAGGAGAGCAAGAGGTTTAATGTCGTGATGATATACGTATGGCCTTGAATGAAAGTTTCAGGTCAATTGCTGAAAGTAAAAATCAGGTTGCCAACACTTTTTCTATGCGTCGAATTTCCCCAGCAAACAAACAGTGGTTTGACTATTAACATAAACGCGAAACCGATAGAATTAACTAGCCGCGAGACCTGTTATTCGTTCGTTTATTAGTAAGCGGAAAGCAACCACTTTCCTTTTGGCAGGCAATGGCATTTTATAAATGTGAATTTTTTAATAAAAGTATCTCATCTGACAAAATTCTAATTTTGTTGCCTTTGGAAATTAAAGTCCGAGACAGACGGAGTGCATAAATTATTTTTCTGAAGGAACGACGGTGTACAGTTTATTTAAGTTTTAATTAAATCTTTTGCTCAAGTCAGGTTGTACTGGTTTATTTATCAGTTAAAACAAACGCAAAGACTTGATTATTGCAAGCTGTGCGAGAAAGTTATAGCCTAGTTCATTCATCTGCACAACCATTCGAACGGTCTGACTAATTAGGCTTTCTTCATTCAAATCAGAATTGACGTGGTAGTGGGCCATAGATAAACCTGTTGTTTTGTATGGTTTTAGGTTGAACCAAAAACATATTTGGATATATTTGTGTATTGAAAGCGTACAAACGTGCTCGGGTGGACCATTATTCATTAATCAACTTCATTAATAATTATCTTTTTTTCTCTAATTTAATAGTCATGTAAGGAAGAAATACCGCTTTAACTGCCCTTACATATATACTTAAAACGTCAGGGAAAATATGGAGTATGAAGATCTAAACATTTTTCAAAACAGAATTTGTTTATTAGATGTAGAGTTAATATGTAATTTAATTTGTGGGTAAAACTGTTGAAGATTGTTAAGCTTTTGAAGAAACTACGCTTAACCGCTTTAAATATGAAAGTTCT
This sequence comes from Paragonimus heterotremus, assembly GCA_013368495.1. Lineage (NCBI taxonomy): Eukaryota > Metazoa > Platyhelminthes > Trematoda > Plagiorchiida > Troglotrematidae > Paragonimus > Paragonimus heterotremus. The sequence goes on along the minus strand of LUCH01000097.1, from coordinate 124,934 downwards.
ATTGTATTCAACGGTATATATGGCATACAAACTAAGTGACATGAGGTTTCCAGATGAGAAAATTCCAACACGGAGAGAAAACTGTATGCTTAGTGGGAAATCCACATCACTGTGGAATAAACTTCTTTCAGTGTACATTCAGTTAGAAAGAAAGTTTATTCCAAAAAGCAGCTAATCAGTGAGTTACTATGAATCAGAGAAGGGTGCAATACAGTTTAATCAGTCAGTGTAAATTGTTGAGATGTGTTGAATCCTTGGTGTTGCATACTGAATTATGTTGTGGTTATTAATAGGTGGACATTTTCATTATCTGCAAACAAAGTCTAGGAGTAAGGATCGGAAAAACATCGGGACAGACAACACACTTGATACCACATGTTGTTGCTAGAATACAGCTGTATATCAGGTTGCTTGTTTAACTTGTAAACGCCAACCTGACATGTTGAAAGTTTAAAGCCAAGCGTTCACGGAGACTACCACGAATAACAATCAATCATTAACGTTCTGTTCAATTACGGAGGCACGTTTTGACCAGTCCAAAATGGACTTGGCTACGACCTTTCTAAAGAAGTACAATGGGGCCGATCCAGTCTAGGATATCACATTCATCGGTAGAGTCTTCAGAGTAAAAAAGGGGAAGTGTTTCGGCCATTAACATTGGAGGAAAAAGTTGGACAAATTAAAAGTTTTCAGGTGAACTGACTTGTTTTATCAGCAAACTGATTCGTTTTTCTGACAAACGGTTTCAGTTTCACTTTGATAAAAGATCAATTACTAGAGATTGGTGAGAGTATTTATTGACAAACAAAAGTGTAAGCTCTATTCATAAGGTTTTCACATACTAACCCCTGAAATGACATTCCACGACAGCTTTCGTTCTTATTTAGACTTATCAGGTAGTGATTGTCTGAATTTAGGAGCTAACCAGCAGCCTCGCGCATCATGAATCAGAGCTCTTATTCCCCTGTACACTAGCCTTATGAGCATCGATTGTGACGCGAGAACTTGAACTTAATTTAGCTACAATTTGTTTTTCATCCCGTGTAAAATTTGATCTGTTTTTTAATAAGTTTCATTCAATACACTTCCATAGGTGGCGTCAGTGATCACTCAGTGTACACAACTTAAAAGATAACAATGTAGTTATACATAATCTGCCGTTTGGGTGAGTTAAAATAAACGGAATTGGATGTTGACAGCAAATCACATTCAGATAGTCTGTCAAGCCAGTCACTTGAGATGGAGCATCACACTTAAAATTTAGTTCTTTTGGTTTCTATAAGTGATGCTTAACTTTGGTGAGTTGAACTATGATCCACTTTCTTATAGGGCATTTTCTTCAACTACTGCGCAACTGATCTTAACTCATGCAGCAATGATTGATAACATCTGACAGATCAAGCGAGTTGGCTTGTAATTCATACTCACATAAAACCTCGGTAGCCGTTACTGTGGCAAATGAAAGATGCCACTCTTTAGTGCTAACAATAAATAACCTTGAACACGGTTGTGTCTTAATCTTGAGAATACCTCGTATACGTCCTCAAACTGTTTAACCAGTAACTTTCGGAGTAGGTCATATTTATCAGTAGTAAGTGAATTAGCATTCTACCGCCTTAAAAACAGTCATCCTTTCCCTCAAGTTACAGAATGCTTCTAGAATTTGTACCTGTCAAACCAAACAGCCTTCAGGACTTTTTCAAAATTAAGCAATTCAGCAGCGCCAGTCAAATATGCAAATAACACAAATGAATTATATATTGCCACTCATCGTTACTGTCATTATTATCACAGAGTGCATAACCTGCATGGTGTTTGCTGAAATTTAACTGTCATACAACCACGAGGATAGAAGCAAGCCTTCACCAACAGTAAACAATGAAGAGCAGGAAGCTTAACTACATCTGTATTCAAGCACAAGACATCCAGGTAACTACATCATGAAAATAAGACAACCGAGTCATAAGTAAGATTTTGCAGTCATCAGCGGGATGGTTTTCTTACAACTTTCACTGCTGCACGTCGTTAAATGCACTCACTTCACAAACTATCCGGCCAAACAGCGACATCAAAGCTGAACAAAAATGAACATTCATGCCACTAGACTCGATTAGCAGCCATCTCAGTTAAGGTCTCCAGCCGTCCCTTCCGTGAAATGTCAGGGCACCAGCCTGACAGACGAGCTCGGCGAACACTCTAATGAACGTCATCATTTATCTACGCCGGATCGTCATCTGTCCACCTTACACCCAATGCCAATCAGCCGCAACGTCGGCAGATAGTTTTTGATGCAGTAGATGACCAGCTACCACCCTTAGTGCGTGGCCCAACCATCCAAGTCAGTGTAAACTTTATGACGATAAAAGAACTAGTTTGACGCTCATCAACAAATATCTGTCTAATGCCCACTTCGTTGTCAATTGTTTATATCACTTGGTACGAGCAATCGAACGCAGATATCAATGGTCATGTGAATGAAGACAGTCCACGACCTCTTACCTGAACAAAAAGTCTGTGCGGCTGCAAAGAAACATAGCCGTCATAGTCGCTTTATTTATGCGACTCTCAAGCTTCAAAGAGATTCCCGTCCGTCGCCGCAGGTATCCTTGAGTACGGACTGCGGTCTTAGCCTTTGAGATACGAGATCCAGTTACACTTCCCATTCTCTTACCTCCTGTGTTACAAATTCTCAAGCAAACAAACTGGCGAATAGCTTATATCGTTTAGTTACCGAATATTAAATTTGCTTTATCACAGGATAATGTAGAAGCAGTTTGCAATCGGAGACTGCAGAGCACAGTTTGAGGTAGTTAACACGACAGACAATTGTTTTTATCGTTGTCAGTTACGTTTATTGGTGAGTGGTAGGGGATTTGGTTTATTTCAAGTTGAACATCACCCACAATTGATCGCAGCTCTCGCATTCCCATAGACTTTCCAGTCGGCCCCTTTCGAAAAGAAGCACTAGACTCGAGTTTCGCTCTCATTAGAGCTCGTCAGTAGTGCATATCATCGCCACTGCCGGGACTTGAACCACGGACATGCTGTTCATGAGGCAACCGTAGCGCAGTGGTAAACACGGTTGCCTCATGAACAGCATGTCCGTGGTTCAAGTCCCGGCAGTGGCGATGATATGCACTACTGACGAGCTCTAATGAGAGCGAAACTCGAGTCTAGTGCTTCTTTTCGAAAGGGGCCGACTGGAAAGTCTATGGGAATGCGAGAGCTGCGATCAATTGTGGGTGATGTTCAACTTGAAGTTACGTTTATAAATAACCACACGGAAACAGATGGTCTTCTCCCATTCAACGAGTGCCTCAGACAGTCCTCCATTATTTCGTCTAAGACGGAACCGACGAAAAATGGTCAAAGTGGGCAGCCATGACATACATGCCTTCACAATAAGACCACAGTGTTTCACACTGTTCAATTAAAATTGTGTGCACCAGTGATAGTGTGATCAACCAACACATATAGGACTGGAAAGCCAAAAATGGTGACCTGCGATGCCTAATCATTAGAGAAACTCATCAAACTCTCTTCAGACCGGCCAGGAAACAATAGACGTGTTTTAACGAGATATAGATGAAACTGCTCAGCAACATTCTTCTCCTGTTACCATGAAAAAATGTCATGTTCAATCTAGTTCATATTTAATGAAAAGTGTTTCTAATCACCATACTTCCTAAACCAAACTGACCTCAGTTTTCCAGTTGCCAATCTGAACTTTTTAATACCTCGGCACCGTTTATTCAGAGGAAAAATCGCTTCACAAACGGTATTAGAAACAGAGGATGCAAGTGAGATACACAAACAAGTTGCCCGACAAATCATCTCTTTATCCACTTGGTCAAAAGATTTGTTATACCGGAGCAGAATTGGTGAAGTTTAAGCTGAAATATAGGTTTTATCATCTACACATCGATAGGTAGCACATGGTCTGTGTGAACAGTGTAGTTGACCAACAGTGAAAAACGAGTTTCGGGGTACTTGTCTGGTATGAGTTTCAAAATTATACACACCGGATATTTAAAAAAACTAGAAGTCCACCGAATTTGAGTTCCCACGCCGTCTCGTTGACTCAAACGAACAAAAATTTCCAGGATAAAAACAACTCATGGGTTACGGATGATTATAAAACTCTAGCATGTTGTATGTAATAGACTTTCATTCTAACAGTCTCAATCAAGCCCCGACCACCGCCTTTCAAAACTGACAAACATATTGTTATACCTCGCATGGAAGTCAGTGAAAATTTGACAAACTTTAATTGCAGATAAGATGTTTCACCACGAAGTTATTTAGCTGCAGCGGCGTGTAATAAGTTAGTCAGTAGCGTTTGCCGAAGTATTGGGAGTCAAGAAACCGTAATTTTAATCAACAAGAAGCATTACATATATAAAAAGTCGTTTATTGAAGATTTTTCTGATTTTAATTAAAAACTGACTTCATATCACGATGTTTTGTTCTTGTTTACTTCGCGGGCACATAAAGTGCAGAAGCGAGCATAATTTACGTCTTTGAAGAACAACATGGTTTGGCGTACTCAAGCAGAAATAACAGAATTTGGGGAGCATGTGAAAGTCATCTGCAGAGGTCGTTCATTAAAGGAAAAACATTTCTAGAGATACGATCCACATGGTTGTTTTGTCGAGAAATGCAAGCCAAAATTGAGTAAATCAAACGTGGAACCATTGCGAACCATACACTCATGTGTAATCACGTTAAGATTACCTTGAATTAACCAAAATGTTCAATATTAAACATTGTTTACACAATGTTAACAAGAGGTTAGAATGAGTTTTTTTTCAACATTTCGAAGTATAAAAAGCTGCGAACAGGGAACAGGAAATTTGTGGTGATAGACCCTCAAGTAACAAGTTTTTCGCTGCATCAGACAAAAAGCTTGGGATTAATCGAGAAGTAACCATTTCTTTCTCCCATCACACAATACTCAAACCCCTACTGAAAAAAAAACAACTTCCGGTTAAAAAGTTACTATGTACAATATCCAATGGGATGTGTATAATTTAATCTTATCCGAAGTATTCCGTCATGGAAACTTCTCTTTTACGAAGTTTCAAATTGCATCTGTCTACGATAAAAATGTTATGAAATGGGAATTTTCTGGTCAATCACAAGTTTTTTCTTATGCCCAGTTTGTTGAAAAACACACGCCACACAAGCGTACAGAATAGTAGTGGTAGATAAACCAAGATTCTTCGATTTATCATAAAATTGATTCAGATAATTGAATTGAAAAATGTCTACCTTGTCAGATTACCATCTGAACACAAGACTGTGAGACTCAAATGCAAACGTATCCCTGAGGAGAGTTTTTGAAGAAAAAAAATAGATGAATATATCAGTTTATAAAATTTAAAAAGGCACAGCATACAGAGAAAAACCAATACTTCAACTTTCAATTCAAATTCAGACTCGTCCGCAAAAATGGAAAGTCGATTTTTGAAATTCTTATGTTCAGCAGATGGAGGTACTAACATATTCTTCAATGTAACGCTAACCATAAAACCACCTTGGAAAAAATTACTTCGAATAGGTACTTTTTGCAGTTAGACATTTTTTTGGCTGAGTTTTTAATACCAAGCAGGAATTTAAAAACATACGATTTCAAATACATTTTATTATTCTTGTTAGTGTTGGGATGGATTTTTCTGTCTCCATTTTAATGTGCCAAGGTTACAATCAGATTTTTCATGTTTGCTAGCAAGTGAACAACGTGCTCAACATGTTTAAAACTTAAACCAGCGTTTGAAAAATCGGGAAGTTGTTCACAACAACAGTAGCATTCGTTTACAAGCTTTTATCGAACTATCCCGAGCACATAATGGTAATTATGTTTATGCGATGATAATGTACGGTTGTTGTCTAATGTACTGTTGTTTATTGAATAGGGGCAGAGGTCTCTTTTCAAAACTCTTTACGCCAGAAAGTTGACGAAAATCTGCACTAGCGCAATATAACGCCCAATGGAAATTCGGTAACTATGCCCAGAAAGGATTGTTTTGAAAGCAGTTATTTCGAAATTGGATGACTAAAGAATGAATTGTGTACCCACTTTTAAAAAGCTACCTCAAGTCGTATGCTTTTTTGAGAGGTATTCTTTCCCAGTTACGTCAGGTTACTATTGAATACCAGCAAAAATATGAAATGCATGTATAAAATTCAACTTACCATACCTCGATAATAACGTGGCACTGAGTTGTGAAAAAATGATAGATGCTCTTATTTTGATGAGTTTTATCAATATGAGATATTCTGGCAAATATCCTATGTTAGTCGGTGGTTGATTGAATTAGAAACAGACGCCCAAAACCGAAATCACCAGTATTTGAAACAGAGATTCTGACTTTAGACTACTACTCAAAATTAGCAATAACTTGTTTTAATTACAAAACCTTTGTACATATCAGTTATAATAAATTATACTTTGCAGTGAAGAAAATATTGTGAACGTGCATCAAACTCAAGTGTAGATCTTATCCTGCAACAAATGAGGGCGGCCTGTCGACACTGTATTTGATAATTACCGTGAAACTACAGCAGATTTACCTTAACAACAAAAAATAAAACTATCAATTTTTCTAAGTGTAATCACGAGAATAAAGAGCATCTTGTACAGAAAATAACGTTTCACAAATATTAGTGCGCCCACATCTAACGGTTACATTTTACCGTTACCAGTTCATGCTTTATACTGTTATGGCTCATAATGCGATGATTCACTTAAATACCACATGAAAAATTTTCAGATTGCGCTACCTTATTCTGCAGGTGGATTTGGCTGAGCTGTTTTGCGATTGAGCGTGTAAATATATAGATAGATGTGCACAGAACGGTTATTCTTGCGCCCATAGGTTATTGTCAAACTTATTTCGTTGTAAGTTATTTAACCACATTTGGAATATAAACATCAGATAAAAATGTTGCAGTAGAAATCTCAGTAGTTTTTTCGAAACCAACTGCTACAGATTATAAGTCCTTCATAGACATATAATTTATGTAGAAACAATCCTGCTGAAATCAATAAAGATAATTCGTTTAGGTCATAATTCATTTTGTATTCGTTGTTCAACCGACTGAACGAATGGTAGACTAAACAAACTGTCATAAATGTTTTGGTGTATTCTATATGTTTCCACATTATATTTTGCATTACGCTTTTTACAAAAAGACAGTCATGATTAGCTGCACTGAGTACTGTCATGTAGACCGAAACAACTGTTCTTACGGGAGTGCATTTTCTTCCGTGAATATGACATTGTTCGCTTCACCCTCAAATTAACAATCTCCGCGACCCTCTTTTTATCATATGGTACTGTTTATCACCAGTGGTAAGTTGATACCAAATATGACGCCTTTGCTGTTTGATTTTCAGCTACATCGTTCTAAATTCTGAGCAAAAGTTGAGAACTAGATCCGATATACACTCTTTGTTCATCTCTTAAATTCCCAGTTCAAACGTTTTGTGAAAGTTTATTTCAATTTTTCACAACGTGTGAAGTCAATAGTACACTCACCGATCTGTGACATTTCTGTTTCGTTTGCAATCATTAATCCGTTCTTGAGCATGCGTTCTATGTCTCTCTCAGAAAACTTCTTGAACTGATAAACGGATACGAAAATTACATTATCAAACACATATGAAAGTAGTTTCGGGGGAAATGCAGCGATAACTTTCGACAGAGTACTTTTTAAAAACACTTTATCAAACCATATATCGCCGAGTAACCCATTGAAATAGATCATCCACCGACATTAAATACAGTACGAAGTATATGCACCAGCGATACTTTGTTCAGGAAACAGCATAATGAAAGATATGTTCGATCAACTGGCCGACATTAGTTGAAATGGTACGATAATCTACAGTTGTTTTCATGGATGGTATTTTTTATGGTAATGATGGTCTAATCGACCAGTCTATTTTGAAAGTTGAGCAGAAATTTGTGTACTGATTACTCTTCATCTAGTTAAATATGGTAGAACAATTTACATTTCCGCTTACTGGTACCAACATTTCCTAACGCTTAAATTAGGGTAGGCTGAGTGGAGGCATAATATAATATACCCAAGTGAATCTTACTTACAGATTTCGGATTTCCTATCTGAATTTACAATGTGAGTAAATTTAATCAACGTGGACGTTTTTCATAATGAACCAACCAAATGTCAACCAACTAAGTAAAAAAATTCTTCCAAATTTTTCGGCTTTTTCTGTAATCAGTGAATAAAATCCCCTACACAAATTCAAGACGTAGCAAAAAATTTATCTCTAGGACTCCATGATTTCTGTTTGCTTTCAGTTGATAATTTTGTAATCTGAGATTGCTATTAATCCCGTGTTAGGAATTTGGTTTAAAACGGCTGGATTATACTTACGGCTTATCAAAAACTACAGAAACTTTTGAAATTCAGTATTTATAAATTATATATCGGTATTCTTTAGAACAAACTTTCATTCCGCGTTCTTAGTAAGTTAACTTAACGGCTGCCGCCCTTTTAATATAAGATTAAATATCATGATTAACGTTCTTAATATGTTTTGGTGAAACGTAGCAGAAAAACTTGAGAGTAAACAGGCTTTCCGATAAAGTAAGAGCGTACCGTGCTTCAGCGAGGTACAAAATAAAGGCACGCATGCCCAAAATGCTACCGGTGAATAATGTTTTTAGACTAACTCTTCGAAACACTCATAAAAATGCATACCATTCAATATATCTCTCAGGCGAAAGCCAGTCCGATCAAACAATCAATCTACGGGTATTTATGCGTCTTAACAAGTTCACAGCTTCACTGCTTTGTTGACTGAACCTACATCATGGAAGATAAATGGAAACGGAACTTACACTGTTAAGTTAGGTTGACTGATTCTCCATATGCTATGTAGAGTTGAACAACAGTCAAATTCTTTTTAACACGTGGATGCCTCTGGAAAGTGAAACGTTTACTTGTCAAGTGACCAGTTCTGAAGAATCATTGTGACGTTGCATAGATCTCCGGTAGCGAAAACATTGCTTCGGGCCCAGTTTTACGAATACAAAGATTGGTTCATGTTCGGATAAAGGATCGAAAAGTTCCGCTATCTGTGTTTATCTCTGTGGCGGTAATAGTGGTCTGGTCACTGAAGACAGTAACTTCAAGACCATTATATCAAGTTATGTGTTATTTGAAACTTTCCAGAGTAAATCAAAAACACATCCTCAGGTTAGTCACAAACTAACAGTTGGTTGGATTATGTGACAGATTACTTCCTTGTTCTCCTGAATTTGACCATCTGATCATTCGTGCTACAGTACACCCAACATTCCGAACTATATGGCACATATCAACGCCAGCTTAATGGTTACGACGCATTGCGAAATCACAGCCTATTTCTTCTAAAGTAATTCTAGCTGGGCAGCGCAGAACTGATAATCGTGGATATAACTGCACTCTCTGTGTAGCCGTTTGCATCAGCAGCACAAATTCTCATCAGAACAAATACCGTTTCACACAACACCCGTGATTATATCGTTTATTTTGAAGAGCATTATACACATCTTCGTTCAAGGAAAGAACAGGCGGCGACAACAAAATTAAGCAACAGATGTGTTAAAAAAGTTGAATGTAAAAACAGGCTATCTGTCAAATGTGGGACGCTGCGTAGTTAGCAACACTGAACAAATGACGTCGTCTCACAAGAATAACAAGCTTTAATGGGCCACTCTTTAAATTAAAAGTTACTTCCGCCATATATAACGAACAAGCTTAGAATTTTAAAAAATACGAAAAATAGTAAAAAAGGAAACTGGTGAACAGTCAGGCTCACAAAATCAAAAGGCTCTTCAGGACACAGAAGTGCTATCACAGTCAAGGCTCACGCATCGGGACAAAAACTATCCTTCATAGCGAGACAACTCTCAGAGAGGTTGCAACAGTTAACTACAGGTTCCCCACATAAATGTGCCGTAGGTTTTTAGGGAACCTAAAACAATCAGTAGACATAAATCCTTGACTGCGTAGGATGGCAGCCCCAGTCGAAAAATAGCGTTAATTCAAGATAGAAATATAATACCGCGAAAAGAGATGATCACAGGTGAATGAGAAACAGAGTTAACATCACAGCCCAAAATATGGGGGATTGACTGAATAGCGTCATTATGATAGTCGGTCCCGTACTTCGCAATCTTATCTGTCCAGACAAATTGGCTTCGGTAATCAGTTCCTGATGTCAAGTACTACAGCAGCGCCGTCAAGGACGACGATCACATCGGGTCTGATGAACGAGCTTGCTATTGGTACTCGCAGCTCCTCAAGGACTGTATAGCCCAACGTGCGCAGTCGGTTCGCCAGGTCTTTGGCCACACGGTTGTGTCGGACACAAGGCACGTCATGGGTGATCCACCACGATTGTAGAATATGAACAAGGCATTCCGGTTGACCGCAGCTGCCACGGCAGAAAACCCAGTGGTCACTTCGGCCACCTCGTGACGTTCGAACCTTAGTCCGCAACAGATTACATCGGAGCTGGATGACACCAATAAAGATTCTGGGGAAAATGCGATCCAACGATTTCAGAGTCAACAGCGTGACACTTCCTGAAGACCACGGCCGTCAAGCAAATGGTAGATCTTATCCATCCACTCTGTATGGGCTTCCTCCTTGTTCGTCACTACCAAACCCTGAACACGTACCGGGTCGTTAACTTCTTTCAAGATAGGGCTAAATGGATTATCTTTGAACACATTCCGCAGAACTGGACATTTTATGAAGGGCAGTGTTTCCACTCGGAATTTGCGCGAGATGGGAATAGTGGTAGACAAACTCGGGATGCCCAAACAGCTCGAACGAATTGGAGTATGGATGTCGGTGATTGATGTGTCTTTAGGAAGGCGGAGCCACTGCCGAACAAACTTGCGAATCGTAGAGTCCATAGCTTTAAGCGTGTTACGGTAGACTCGGATCAACACTAATGAGTGATTCATTGTCGGAATCATATGCTGTCTCAAGAGTTCAAGACGTTGGTGTGACTTCAAGTGCGCTCTGGGCCGATCTGATAATCGAATCTTGTGAGATAGAATCAAACGCTTTGGGCACGTCAATAAAAGCCGTACACATACTTGAAGCAAGTCATGAAGCAGTGAGGTCGCCTTAAGGCAACCGTCAAGATGTAGGAATGCAAACTGGAGAGCTGGCAGTTGCAAGCGCGAATTCCAACGGTCGACCAATATCTTGTGGACACAACGTATCAACGTTGAAGATATGTCGATGGGTCTGAGCTCGGTGGGAGATGAAGGACTGTTCACTTCGTGTACAAGCGTGAGGCGAGAGTGGCATAGGTGGAATGGACAACCTTAGGTTAGCAGGAACAGGTTGAAGTATCCGGCCAATGCATCAGCTTTCACACGCTTCAAATGTTTAGGCAACAGCTTATCAAAACATGGAGCGATATTTCCCATGTGCTTCAAGGTGCATGATACTTCTTCTCCAGTGATCGTGCCGACCAGAGACCAGTTCGGAGGCAGAATCGTACGAGATGGTCGCTCATCAGTGTGCATGAGCCGATAGTACCTCGGACCAGTATTCGTTGGAACTATCTGGGAGGCCGCGGCTCATCTTATAGGCAGTTCTCCAGTTGCCAGAAAAAACTGCAAACGCAACGTCTTTCTTAAGCTACCGGTACAGCGTTTGGATTGCTGCATAGTTAGTTCTCCTTATCTGTTTCGTGGTCAAGTGGGTTCCCACGTTAACACGAGCACGTCGTCGAGTGATGAATCGTCAGGTGTACGGAAAAGCTAATGAAGCATGCATATTCCGCAACAATTTAGCTTGTACCACTGTGAAAATACCTGCCTGAAGACCGCAGGCAATAGCTAGTAGTTCATCACTGTAAAGGAAAGCCTCGCTATTGGACTCTTTTTGGGTAATCACTGTTTGAATCAAACAGATAAACCACTCAGAGTGATCAGCAGCTTGGGACCCAATATCTGATGTCGTGTTAATCTGTGAGACGGTGGTTGGTTTGGCAGCTGAGACAGTATTCCGCTGCCAATGCGGCGCATACGGACGAGTCCGAATGCTCTGCAAAGTACGACCTGGGAAACGCGACCGGAGGCGATGATGAAGTTCGCTTCAAGTAGGACACGACGGAGGTAGTGCATCAGCCCATCTGATAAGAGAAGCCGATTCGGTGGTTTTTATGAACATGAGCTTCTCGTGGTTGCGTTCGACGGGATGTGCGTGCCTTCTGTGTTGACTGAGACCAATTTTGATGGAAAAGCTACGGTCACAGTCTACACAGTCAAAGATCGTCGCAGGTTCAGTGTCCACTTCCTGCTCTGGACCATTCTTACTTCGATGCATACGAGCATGCGCCGACAAGCCAGCATTTGATTTGCAAATCTGGTCACATTCTGAACAGGTGTACTACGCCTGCCTATCCTGTGTGCTGGTAGTTGCCTGCACGATGGTGCTGGCGGTAATTTCATTGTCTTGATCAAATGTAACCAATACGATTAAAAGCAGGTAGAGTGGTTGGCCCTATCTGGAGTTGCTGAACTCTTAGCCAGTCAAGGTTTGCACCGAGACCGCACAGTCGGCACCACGAGGAGGTGGTTCAGTGCGCCGACTATAACTATGTAATCCGCTGACTATGTAATTGGCCAATTTACTAAGTATATCGCTGCTTACTTTTTCGACAGTGAATGCCACGGATTCCAGATCGTGTTAGTTGAGCTTCAGACTTGATGCAGGACTGGCTTATAGTTTCGATAAGTAGTCTCAAATCAAGCCTAAGATGCTATTAAACATCATCTAAGAGAGTCCAGCCTTGAATGTGAATGTGGGTTCAAGTATATTGCTGGCGAACCACTTATGGGTTATTTCCACCGTGTATCTCAGACTTAGTTGTATCGATAAGCAATACGGAGGACAAAATCTCCTACCAAGAATCGGCAGAGCATCAGTTTTCCAGAAGACCTCAGGTCAGTCGGAATGTACAAAAAACAAATAGTATATGTACACTGAACAAACCTTACCTGAAACATACAACCAGTTTTGTGGTTGTTACCATTGGTACAATGTAAATCAGTACCATCTAACTTAGATATCTGCAGTTCACGCAGTAAAACTTTTATTTGGGGCATGTAGCGGATGCTAACCGTTTGCAAATCACTCATTAAATCCTTTCTGGAGCCTAGGTGGAAGTTTGTTCGTTTGACAGAACCTTATCCGATATGTCTAGACTAATTCGAAGTCGACAACGCAAGACAAAACTTACGGATAGGTCCTGGTTTCCGGTGCTCGACAGGATCCGCCAAAGTCAACACAGCTGTTCAGCTTACCACTGGTGGTCACTGGTGCCAACCATTTACGAGTTCTTACCTGCAGTTAGTGGGCACCGCTCATGCTGTTTGGTGTGTGGTCGAAACTTGCCGGATGCACTTTATGTTAAGGTGATTACAGCCACAAAACCATTTGCGTTTTTCAGGTAACTTTGGCTAATATAAACATGGTACCCAAATTAATCATTACAAATTTAAACGAAATGAACCGAGATTTTGATATGCCAAGTGAAAGAGTATGATCAAAACAAACGGTCAAATATAATGCGCGATAGAAATTATACTTGAGTAGAATTAACGAGTAACGCATTGACTGATTTCTGGTCTGACATCTGTCAATTATCCCCGTGTTCTCTCAGACACAAACATAGTAAAGGAAAATTGTACCAATTAATTTTACCACATTTGTTACAGCTGTGGATTTTTCCAATTTTGTGCACAGAGTGTAAACAAAAGCAATATCCATAAAATCTGTCAACTAGTTTACGGGTCCACTGGTTTACCTCTGGATGTACAGTGTACCATATAAATATATACTGACATTTGACGGTACCCGGTATGATACCTCATTAAGTAAACTGCATTGAGTCCATTAATCCCAATGACTTGATTTGAGCTTCTCTTTGTGAATTCTGTTGACGTCACTATTTGAGAAACAGTAACCAATTTTTTTAGCAAAAGTTTGGAATACATTTCCAAGTTCCTTGTTTCGTATTATTCTGTCTAACGAAAGTTTTAGCGGACCAAATGTGTTGTTCTCATCAAATAAGTTGGTGGTGTGTATGTCTTTAAGTTATTGCCATACCACATGATTAAAAAGAACCGAATAGCTTGATTTGATTCGAAGTTCAGTCTACAGCATAAACGTAACAAACTGTATTCAAAAACAAAAAGCAATCTTTGACATTTTTCTGGCCCAACTTGAGTACAAACGAACGAAATCTTTTGAAGATACAGGGTGGATATGGCTGTAAAAAGGTTGATGCCATATAACAATATTTCACGATTCATTTATATAAATTCGTCGTTGTTGATAAGCAGGATTTTAATGGCAGCCACGTATTTTCTCCAGAAAGAACGCTTGTTGTTCATTTTAACGTCACAAATCATTTTCTTATGTGGCTATCCAAAATCGTTTTGTGGCTGGAATGTACCATTATCAGGTTTGACAAAAAGATTGTCTGACGTGTCCAGATACGAATAATAGTGCAGTTCATCTTAGTTTTAAGAATTTTCGTAATACCTGTTTCAATTACCACGGCTGATATATTGATTTGAAAACACCAAGACTGAAGTAGAACTCTACCGATACTAATCTTCATGAGTTCAAAAATCTGTATCTTATGGTAGTTGCTGCCCTCTTGACTCTGTTTCGATTAGAAATATTAGCTCGCCTAAATAACGAGTGTCTGTAAATCATAAACAAAAATTTTATATTTTATGATTACCTGTAAAAGCTTCTACATCAAATTTTCCTTACACAATGCCTGTGGTCAACGGATTTAACGGCGGGCATTTCAAGCGTACTGGTTCAGTTGAATTCAGAAATTGTTTTGTTGCACCCAGCAGTTACAGCTGTTCGCAAAGAGAAATTGTCACGTTTCAAGATGTGAACAACGGAAAGTATATATGCTCTTATGTGTGAGTAACTTTCGTCCACTGTATGACCAATGATTTCATCATGGCGAAGTAAAAGTTTACACTGAAATTGGCCAACGAGCTGTGTCCAGACATTTGATTTGTCACTGACTGGTGCGAACACTGTGAACTGCAAATGGTTTGGAAACATTCCGTGCAGAACCGATGATAGAAGACAAACTGTGCAGATAAAGTACACCACAAACAGTAATATGTAGGGGCAAAGGGAACGGTAAAATTCGAGGAAAAAAGGTGTCTAGCAAAATTATCTACAGATTTCAAATATTCTGAAGATAGATTGACAGTTGCAGTTGGATATCAGCACAATCAGTGAAGTACAAATTGTTCCTTCGAGTTTAGTAGCCCAAGCATTATTTCTAACGCTGAAAACAGCGAGAAAGTCATTGACATTTGGAGATACAAATTTGTTTTGAAAATATTTTGAATCGCGACAGATCATACCCTGATTTTGTTCGCTCATGGATTACACGGTAGTTCGAGTACGAGCTTAGCATCCCTCACCTCAAACTGTATTCAAAATGGCAGTTTCCTTGGTAGATCTGTAATAAAAATAAACCAACAGATTAGATAATTGGGACTTTTGAAATTGCTTCGTAACTGCCGCAGCAAGAAAAAGCCAAACGAAAGACCCCCAGTGGACTAATGAAATGAAACAACACGTCGAATGCAGGCAATCCTCGTGTGCTAGCTAAGCGTTACTCGAGAAAAACAATCCCGTTTGCAATCGACAAACATGAAAGGCCGAGCAGGGATACATCGTCCATTAAAACAGCACTTGTGTGACCCAAGTTATAGGGCGGTCAGATTTTTGACTTAATAGAAATGGGAAAATCTTTTTGTTGAGAGTAACCCTTTCACTGCTGATAACAAGCACGACACTAGCTAATGTGACAGTGTTTATGACGGATGGGAAAACTGTACAGAATCCAGTAACTCGTACATGTATTTGCCAACCACACTACGGATTATGCTTGACTGGCATACTTGATTTCGTGTCAGACAGAAAAAATATCCGCGTTTCCAACGTGATGCAAGCATTCAGTTGACATGGATTTAAAAAATAATAGCCTTTTCCAACCATAATTTGTTCGTCGTGTTTAGTCACACTGTATCTTTGCTAGAAATATATGTAGCATTTCCAGTTGGATTAATCACTGATGTGGCTAATAAAATGTTAGTTCATTCTAAGAGTGGACGTTCTGTAAAGAAAGAAACTGGTCTATATATGGGCAATATACAGAATAAGAGAGGTTTCAATGTTTCAAAACTATCATCTTCGATTATACATAGAACATACGTTTGTTTGAATAACATATAAACTATGCGGCACTCTAAACAGTTTTATAGAAAGCTTTACCCATTTTCAGGCGATAGAATAACAGACCGGTTGGCTGACGCATCCATCAACTCAGTGCTGTCAACCAAAATGTCGCTGATGGCTTGGTGAACGTGGGTAATGAACCGCATTTTGTTTGTCATTTGTTTTATAAAGGTCAAACAAAGTATGTAACCCACTAAAGACCTATGGTTGGAAGTGCAACACTGTGACGGGAATAGCATTCTCTCGTTCAAAACCGATGACATAAACACGAAATGAAAGAGACAACTCGCTGAAAGATAGAAGCCAGGTGTATCGTGCAGACTGAATGAAATGTTGTGAAACCTTGCGGTGTTTATAGGAAATAACCAAATCAATTTGGGTCTGGGCCTATATTCGTATTTATCAATGATCTCTGTGAAGCCTACAACTTTTGCGAAAACTCTACGGGACCGAAAAAACGGCCTCCTCAGATTAGTAGCAGTAGTCCTTTTCATGCGGAATCTCTGTGAAAAATCAAAGCATATGACAATTGCTGTATTGTTGAATTAGGGGATTAGTCATTAGGTAGATATCTAACTGTGCAATTGCAGTTGGCCACATAGACATCACTGAGCAGAAAATGTCAGAATGCTTTTAGTTCAAAGAAAGGTCTGTAGTGGTGACCAAAACGAAGGTCATCCTGCGAGACTTCATCATCTATAGTTGATGTACAGCTACCCAGTGGATAGCTTATGTACAGTCTCTCTTGCTAAAGGACCAAACGGAACTAAATGAGTGGGCAGTAACTGCGGCTAAGGCTGTCTTGTTTATAACACCTTTCAACACTATAAACCGTCTTCATGTTACCTACCGGATAATCGCTGGTAATGGAATCAAAATAACATTTTTAGCAAGATCATACATTTGACTGCACGCACGTCAGCATCCATTTCATGTGTGACAAAAACAAGAGGCTCAAATTAAATAAATCCAGACAACAAATTTTCGTCTATGGCGTTTTTAGCCATCTGTACAAACCTCAGCAATCAAACATGAGTAAGATTTAAATACTTTCAAATGTATAGTACCATACTTCCAAAATTCCATGTCAGTTTTGACTGCCATAAACTACCTACTATCAAGTCTAACCATTTCGTTGAAAATGTTCAATAACAGCAGGATAAATTCATTATGGTTCGCTAGAAATAACGAGTGACATACAGAAAAGAAAAGGGACCAAATCAATCTCCCCACCAAGCGTTTGAACCTGGCAGTAATAAAGCACCGAACTGCAGAAAACTCATTAAGACGACTAGGTGTTACGTCAGAAAAGTCAAATGATACAACAGTATTAGTAGAAGGTTGATGACACTTTTTTCCTTGAATATATCAAGATTTGGACTGTTGGGTATGAACGCACATCCCTGACCTGAGTGGGTGACCAGGAATAGAAAATCTGAAAATGCGGTTTGATATGGTTGATTAAACCATGTTTTTGACTTCATGGCAGTCACTGTGCACTGCCCGCGCAAACGTTACCAGGACAACGCGTTAGTGTGCATCATCATCATCATCATAGACAGCAACCAGAATGTAGACCTATTTTTTAAGAATCCTCCATCATGAAAATAAGGTATTTATCAGTTATGAGAGCATAAGTTTGACTTAGTTGATCACACTTGATAGACACAAAGCATCGTTATTTACGGCTTTGGAATATAAGGCTTTTGACCGATAGGAAGTGAACATAACTCATTGCTGATCGCATCACCCACATTCCCGCAAAATGTCAGCCAGAATCTTTCAAAAAGAAGCGCTATGTTCGAATTCCGCTTTTACTGGAACTTGTCAGTGTTATGTACTCTTCATTTCGTAAACAAAAATCCTCACTTACTTTTCAGTAAGCAAAATATCGATTAAAAATTTAGTGGCCTGTGGTCTCAACATAGAGTTTGGTCTTAGTCGTGGGTTTCTCGATCGGATTTAACAGGCAGGAATGATGTCGCATTCCGAGGTGGTCCGGCAACCTGAACACTACTCATAGGCGGTTGTTTATATCTCATTCGCACTAGATATGAGATCAGTGGTACATTGTTTAACACAGTTTTCTAATAAAAGCGTGGCCAGAATTCAGATATCAATCGTGGCGAGTAAATGATCCACTGATCAGCTTTAACAGGAGCCAAAGCCTTCATCGTTCGTTTCAAACACCCCATGAAATCAAAAGAACTACACGTGTGGCTCCCGT
This sequence comes from Paragonimus heterotremus, assembly GCA_013368495.1. NCBI lineage: Eukaryota > Metazoa > Platyhelminthes > Trematoda > Plagiorchiida > Troglotrematidae > Paragonimus > Paragonimus heterotremus. Next base: position 106,381 of record LUCH01000097.1, on the reverse strand, counting down.
TATTTTGGCTACCTCTTATCATACCCCGTTTGCTCCCAATAAAACTTACTCACTCTAGTTGCTGTTTAGTGCTACTAAATCAACAAGTCACGCAACATCCACACATTGCCTTTCGTCATTTAGCAGTGTAACCATCCAACCAAAAAACAGTTCAACCTTTTAATTCATTCAATGGTGTCGGTTTTCTCCTACTTCTGTTCTAGTTACTGTGAGTAAAATTATATCTCACATGATGTATCTTATTACCTAATACGAATCACATTCATTACGAATTGTCATCATTTAGCTAAATGAAATCGACAGTGGAATCACTTTCGACAACACAATGAATTTATCTATCAGTGTTTGGAATTAATGCTTGTTATGTAAAACATATGTAAACTAAACAGACTGTGAAACACTCTCACGGTTATCCCAGACTAGACTGTTTACAAACAATGATGTGTAGTCTTCAGTTTGCCCATGTCGATGATCTGTCTCCTAATTCGTACGCGCCGCGGATAAAACCAGCACTGAGTATGCATAGAAAAATCCCTGTTTGGTTCATGCAAAAGCGATTGCTCAATAGAATACCAAACTACTTCGTGGTGATTGCGGCGGTCAAAATATGCAACCGTGTGCTTTTGCGTATGTGTTATAACCGTAAACTGGAAGAGTGATAATTAACGATGATCGCACTTGGGCTGCCTCAGTGGGTTTGTTGTTGAGCATAGAACGTAATCAAAACTAAATGTTTTGGGACAATAGGACGGTTGAATATCGCGACTTGTGATGCAAGTCAGTTGTATGAGAGCAAATGATCTTCCATAAAATTGACTAGAAAAGTTGTGAAAAACGACGCAGTTCTCCGATCTAAACAGAGGATGAAAATCGCAAGCAATTAAGCAAAATGACAGCCTGTCCACCAAAAACTTTTCCCACAAGCAGATTCTATTTCCTTAAAACCACACATTGACTGATCGCTTAAATAGACCCAAGGGAAACTTGGTTTATCCACCGGTTTCCAAAATCCAACCAATGCGAATTCTTCACTATCCATTAAAATATTGTCGCATTACACTTGCAGCGTTATACCATAAGTAACAACTTCACACACATGAAGTAAACTAGTTTGCAACCTCAATATGCTGACAAATGTTACAGTTCAAAGAATTTGCGTACCGACTCTATTTAGAAAAAGCATCTGAGATTATGTCAGTTTTGGATAAATCCTTTTGTGGCTTGCTAGTTATCACTACACAAGTAAAATCCAGCATTGCTGGGCTGGTGGGCAAGTGTGGGATATTTTTTGCGCGACAAATAACACAACATTTTCCGGCTTAGTGAATTGCGATCACTAATGTCTGTTAATCAACGACAATAAAGTTGTTGCCATCCCTAAATACGGAGAGGGTACACCAACACAACAAATTCCCACAAGCTGGTAGTTGGAAAAATTACTCTGTTACTTTGTTCTTTCAGTGATTTGCTATGTATTTACACGGAGTGGTGGATCAGAATAGCAGTGAACCAGCATGGTGCAAACTGTGGTGCATATGAATGTTGGATGTTGACATATAACATAGTTCAATGTAATCATGGAAAATTTAGTGTAACGAACAAACCCAGTTTTAGCGATCCATCATTAAGCTAAATATATCACAATTTCTATTATAATATTGCGAGGAGCTAAGGCAGTAAACGGAGAACGGATGGTCAATTATGTGAGGTAAATCAACATCCAACTGTAATCAAGTGTCCACATGAACAATGAATCTTGACAGGCTAACATGGTGAAGGGTTAACCGAGGCAATTCGCAAGTTTAGACGAAACGTTTCTGGATCGGTTTTACAGGTGAATTGCAATAGTTTCAGCTGTGAACAGAATCGTTTGCCTCATTGCGCTCGACTGGGTGACCTCAGTTCGGCAGACTGGGTGAAATGCGTCCGTCACGTTGACAGGGTGATCCGAATCCATCCGGTGCGATACTATGGCGCTGTTGAGTGATTTCGTTAATTCATTGTTGACCCAAGCTGGGCGATATTCACCGGTACGTTCGGTCAAGCGTCTGGCAGTGCGGCCAGCAGAACTTGTTTCACTGGAACGAAGATACACAGAAAAAGACTGTGGAAACAGGAATTTTATTTTTAAGTGTGGGGGCAAGTTATTTGGATATATAATTTGGTGATGTAAAATGTTACATTAACTGTAGTCGAAGGCTTATGCATGTGATTTCGGCTAGTGTCTCCTCCTTGAGTTGCGGTCCGAAGTACGTAGGTTTACTTTCGGCAAGATGAGGTTTACATTTTCTATTCCACTACTGCATGGTTCTGTCTATAATTCTATTTGTATAGACATTTTGTAGGAATATTGTACGTATGAATGTCAATTTTTCACAGTGTTATCATCCATGCATTTTTTCACGGCACAACCCGTCAAACAGTCACTTAAGATTCTTTCTAAAGTAGATTATACAGAATTAGCAAAACGGATTTGCTGACCATTGTGAGTACCTTTTCTGTACACTGCGCGCTGGATTGTACCACCAGCGCAGCGACGTATACTTATATCCAAAGATCCATGCGCTCCCGGCTTATCTGCTTAATGAGTCCCATGTGGAATGATGATATAAATTTTGATGTATTTAACATGATGATAAGTCACTGGAACTGAGCTTGTTCAATAAACCGTATTTTTCAGTTCGACATATACTGGCAACCGATTACTCTAATGTAACTGTTGCCAACTCAAATCAAAGGTTGTCAGCTACACCTCAGTCGTAAATTTGTTTAAATTATTTCAAAGTCGTAACAAACTCATACCTATCACAAATCATGTACAAGGCTTACTTTTTTAAAACAACACATACGAAAATCAGAAATTTTGATAGACTCAGTCTGTCTGAATTCTAGCTAACAGGTTTCAATATGAGAGATTCTGATTTCATTGTCTTGTCTACAAAATCCTCACTGAATAATTCTTTCTACTCGCATTTAAAGGGATAGAGGTTGACACAGATTTGTGTCTATGGAGCACAACGTAGCGGCCGTAACTATATTTCTCTTCTTGCTTCTGTACTTACATAACTGAAAGACACCTTCAAAGTGGCAATTCTGCTATGTTGACTGTGGAATATATTTCCACTTTTTCTCGTGTTAGCAGCTGCATCACTCAAACACAACAGACTTTATTCCTATTGTATGCGCGATTGTTAATAGCAAGCAGTCCTGAAATTCAGTGGTGGCTACTAATAGCAGTCAGTGCCGTCATCATAAGACAGGCATATGTAGTTGCATAGTCTGTTTGAGAAAATCAGCCAGCCTAGTCGCTAACCATGTACATTGAATAACTTTGCTATAGAATCTTACGAACATTTCTGTTTACTGTGTTTCTCAAGAATGTGTACTCACTTGTTTTAACAACAGTAATGACCGTATACGCAGATGTGTTCAGTAGTAATCAATAGCGCAAATATGGTCAGTGTTGATTGCAATTAATTGGTTTGAGACTTATCAGGTGGATAGGGAACCTAAACCACCTCAGTATCCATAGGTTCTACTGTTCAATAAACCGACAAACATTATGTGGCCTTTATTAACTAATCAACGTCAAAGCACAACAAGGGCCAGAATTCCAAATTTATGTGTGATTCCTGTTAGAATACAACTTTAAAATCTATCAGTTCCGATCAGGTAAGATGGGGTTCAAAATGTATTGTTTCAACTGATTATCGGAAGTCTCAATCGTTTATTCAACTAGTGAGTCAATTTCGTCCACTTTCCTTCCGATGTTTGGTAAGTTCAGTAAAAGAATGGCGTAATGTTCACTGGTTCATTTTGTTTCATTTCTACTTAAAAGCTTTTGAAGTAAAATGTTTTGACTTATTCACTAAAATGCGCCGAAAAGACTTTCACTACATCAGTTAATCGACTTGATGGTGTGCATTTATGGTCGACCACGGAACTGGTGAATTAGTCACCTCAGTCTATTTATGAATGACTAGAGATACGACACTTGTTTCAAACAGTGAACCACAGTTCAACCCCACATCCGACTAATATGTTCACATATGTACATGGCACATCTCAATAATAATTAACGCTCATATGGAAGGGGCGAAAGTTGGAGTGAAATGCTGTAATAAAAATGGCTCTCTGGTGTGAAAACAGCTGTTAACATCAGTAAACTTTGTTGTTAAATCAAACTGAAGAGAGCAAAATGAACCCCGATAGTTCAGAATATATAAAGCAATAGTTGTACTTATGTATGGTATGGACTAACAGTAACATAACACTGTAATAGTGTGATATATATGATACAGCTTATAATCTCCCAATATAGTAAATCCATCAGTGGGATAGTACTTGTAGTGAGAAAATGTATGCACTGTACATAGGCAGTGCATAACGCACTTACTAGAGGTAACTGACATAGGTGGAATTGGTCAAATAACGGACACGATATGATGCATAGTTAAACAGTATATGAGCAAAACATTACAGTCTTTCTTACAGTTTTACCTAGGAATACATTATGCAAAAAAAAGCCAGTGGAATAGCAGCTACCGAAGTGCAACCACCCCAGTTACCGGCCAAGTTTAAATAGAAGGCTACAGATTCAGGTAAAAGACACATTTTTACGTAATGTTGTGATCTCTCGTAGACAGAACAATCAGGAGGTCCAGCAAACTAGTTCTGTCATTGAACCGATTTGCTCGAAGGAACAAGTAACAAGCCTGTTTATAGCATGACATAAACTAACGTGTTGATATAATTTATTCATTCGGTAAACTGGTCTAGTACAGTTTGTGTTGTCTTTTGCTTCTCTCATAGTTTTATAAAATATTTTAGCTCTTCTCTGCCTTAAGCTTAGCTTACCAGACAGAAATAAGTGTAAAAGCTCACAATCATCACATTGCTTCCACGTTCCGAAGTAAACTCGGACTATTGATTAGATTTTGACATGATTTGCATTACAAACTAACATTATTTGTAAGCTGGTTCCGATAAATTTTTGGAAGGTAGTGAAATGTAGAAATATAAACATTTTTTCAGTATTGCGTGCTTTTTATTGCTTAGAAAATCTAGTTGTATTCTGGAACAAAGCATCGACCGTAAATCTACTTGGGGGAGTCAAAAAGTAATGCCATTTTATTTCGAACAGGTATAATTACCAACACAGGAACATGTATTATACATCAAAATAAAGCGGCTCCTTTGTGGATCACATCCCTACTTCTCAATAGCAACGTTCCACCTTTGAATGAGCGCATGTATCCCTGCCACGTAAAATTTTGTTGTCTGTTCTTTGAGCCACTTCTTCAATGTGGTTTTCACTTCCTCGTCACTGGAATAATGTTTGCCTCTCAAACCCTCTTTCATGGGACCGAAGAGGTGATAATCTGAAGGCGCTAAATCTGGTGAGTATGGAGGCTGCCGTAAAGCTGTCCACCCGAAAGAGGCGATTGTCTCTCGTGTTTTGATGCTTGTGTGTGGTCGAGCATTGTCTTGCAGAAGGAGGACTTTGCGGATTGGCAAATCGGGTCTCACTCGTTGGATTCTTGCTCCGAGCCTCGTCAGGGTCTCGATGTAGTCGTCAGAGTTTATTGTTTCTCCTCTAGGCAAGAAATCAAGCAGAATGACACCTTGAGCATCCCAAAAGACAGTCGCCATGATTTTTCCAGCTGACTTTTGCGGTGATGATGAGTGGCGCCATTCCACTGACTGCCTCTTTGATTCCGGTTCATAATGATGAACCCATGTTTCATCACTTGTTACGAGCCTTTGACAGAAGGTGTTGTCTCTTTAACTTTGTTCAACAAGTTCAGTGCAGACAGTGACCTTGTCAGTCTTGCGTTCGGTAGTCAGCTCTCTCGGTACCCAGCGGGCACACACTTTTGAAAAGCCAAGTGACTGGACTATGTTGTAACCACTTCCATGGCTCACTCCAAGGTTTTCTGCCAAATCATCAAGAATTATACGCCTGTCTTCTCTGATCAAAGCATCTGCCTTTGCTTTAGTGGCAGGACTGACAGACGCGGATGGACGGCCAGAACGGGGTTTATCAGCTACGCTCATAGTTCTCACCTTTTCATCCTTCAAACGATGAACCCACCTGCATACATTGCTATAATCTACAGCATTGTCCTCAAACACATTTGTTAATCGTCTGTGAATGTTGACGGGGGTTTCCCCTCATCAACAAGGAATTCAATCACTGCTCTTTGTTTTTTACGCAACTCTACGGGGGCAGCCATTTTGAATTTTCCTTGTGAGTCTAAAAACATGAAAAGTAAGAAACAAACTACCACATAACGTAAATGATATAATCATTTATAACTGGGAAAAAATTCGGGTGATTTTATGAAAAACTTCACCAGAATTAAAAATAATTGGCACTACTTTTTGACTCCCCCTCGTATTGACGTTTTTCTAAAATTTCGTGGCTCATATCAAAACATATAGTAGCTGCACTTTGAATAAAATTACAAACATCAGAAGCTTTAGTAGCTTTAACAGGTGTATCTTGTAGAAGCTTCGCAATAATCAGCAGAAGTAAAAATCGCTTACTGTTAAAAGCACACAGATATTCTGCAAGCTCACATAGTGTGGTTACGGATGTACTTGAATATGGGCCCTATATGAACACAACAACCTTGTATTTGAATTGCCGTTATTTTCTCTGTGCATCCATTTTTGCTAGGGCAAAACTTCTGTTGATACAGTGACCCAAATCCATGGTGACCTCGAGGAGGTTGCACATTTTGTTTGGCCGTGATTAACAACACAGCATATACCACGTGATTAACGCATGATAGCCCACAGTCTGCTTGCTATACCCAAAAGAAGTTAACAAGTTAGATTAAAGTCGACAACGTCATACAGCCATAGAGCTAAGTATGTAGATTGATTCGTGAATGTAACTGTCAATACTAAATGAGCCTCATTCACAATAAACTGAACATTAGTCGAACTGGATGGTCTCTTTCATAGGTGGTTCTTTCTGAGGAAGAGGGAGTGAATATCAATGACTTTCTGTGTAAAACCGTACGGACGCTTATTTGTGAAAAATATCGGCTTACTTTCCAACCCGGTCAAAAAGTTACCAGCAGGAAAGTCTATATTTTGAAGACGTCAGCTAGTTATCTCACCACAAACTGTAGTATGCGATTTTCAGGAAATCAAATATCTGTTGAAACATCGAATGACGATTTGGTCCATCATTAATCCAACTTAGCCATTTTTGCATCCTCAATGAATCATCAATTCTGAACCAAATGTCATTGCTGTTGTTTGCATCTGTACCACTACAGTGTATAAATTTTATATACGAAAATTCAATGAACGGATTTTTAGCAAGTGTTTTAATTCCAACAGATTACACGGGATACAAACAGATGTGTACCGGATAATAAATTACCAGTTCGCACGCAACTGCAGTGTAGATCAAGTTCACCAAGTTAGTAAGAAAAAAGCTGAGTGTAGGCTGGCACCAGATGGTATGTCTATCTTGACAGATTTGTTAGGGCAAGTAAAGTATACACAGTTCGTTTGAATCAACGTAATCCATAAAGCAATAAATAATCTCTGAGGGAACTGAAACAAGCAAACAAACATCTCTCTCTAACATTCAGTAAATCAAGAATGAATGAAATTCTAAGGAAGAAAAAAACGTGACAAAAGTCATGCAAAACATAGTAGTATTGGGTTCATTGATCAGGGTTGAAACTGGACAAGTCTCGCTGATACAATCAGAAATTTGAGTTTGTGAATGGAAGCCTGAACCTTCCCATAGATGAGAGTTTTTACCATAACCTAAAAAACCAGCTGACACAGACTGTCTGTTTGCACACTCGCGTGCGGTTTCGTGAGCCTAGTGTCATGTGACATTGTCCTTATGTCACTAAAACTTGTTCTTGAAATATAAATCAGTCAAAGTACTTTCGGTTGGTTGTTCATGGTGAATTATCAGTCTTGATTTGAAGACAGTTATTTCACATTTTCCGAAGACCTTCGGGGCTTAGCAAATAGAACTGGTTCATCTACGTCTCGACTGTTTGTTTTCAACGTCCAAGCATCTTGATGTTGAGGGTCGGAATATTTACGTAGTCATTTTTAGTAACTAGGTCGCCTACCACCTTCTATTCTTTTCGGTTGGGCTTGTCTTTATCCTCATCTTTGTGTGGTAATTAAGCATCAGCGAGAACCGTTGATGTATTGCTGTCTATGACGATGATGATGACGACCAAAAACCAAAAGTAGTTAGACATTGGCTGTTAGGTTGTCCGCGGTAATTCAAGATAATTCACTTGGCAACGCGTAATCCAAAATTCCAAGTCATACAGGATTGTCATAAACGGTGGACAAAATTACTGAAACTTGTGATACTAATGATAAAACCCACAAAAGTGGTTCCCTAACTTGAATGTGAATTAGCCAGATATTTTCAGGTTATCTAGCACGAAACACGTAAAACGGAACAACTGCAAACGGTCTAAGAAAAAGACTGCGAGTCAACCCGGAACAGGCTCATTAAGGCAACTAGATCAGGATAGAGGTGAGCGCATGTGAACTTGTAGGTATAGAAAATTTTAGCAAACATGAAAATAGCATAAAAACCAAGAGTTGTATCTTTTGTACGCAGTCATGGTAGAATATCTATTATAATTGTATACTGCACGCAAGGAAGAACAAAAGTTAATTTATGATCAACCTTCTTCAAACAAACCACGCACATTTCAACGAAACTAACTATCGAAATAACAACGATCAGAACGTCAAAAACATATCAGTCAACTATCAGTATATCTAACATTGAGTAAATTTTACATTTTTGTATTCTGTCACAAAATTTAACCGTAACAAGTGTACACCGGTAAAACATCCCGTTGCTAAGTCACTTTGGTAACTGTCTATGTATGGGCGTTAACTGAACTGACCAAGTATCGACTTTACTGATATTGGTTGTGTCTTGGCCTTAAATAAAATGAGTCAGACGCAAAAAACTATTTCCTACTTTGACGTCATCCTGCACTTAATTCATTTTTATGGTTACTTTTAGTATGAGGTACTTTTAAAACAGTGTACCATATGTTTCTGTGTCGTATGCCTTATCGAGCTACAGATAAAACAATTTTCATCATCGTCGATCCTTATGGCAGGACATTGACATTTTATCAAACTGAATACATGCTTTATCTATGTACATCATTCCCAATGAATGTCAACATTGTAGACACAGGTCAGCCCAAAATAAGTTGATGAATGATCTGCTCTTTAATAATGTTGTTATTTTACTTAGGAATAAGTGAATCGTAGCCAAATGAATAGCCGCGTAAAAATGCACTTTGTATCTTCAGTGTACAATAGGTATATTAGTTTACAGTTTTAACGAAATGTTTCATCGTAAATGATTTTTTGATAGGTGTGTATCAGAATGTTGTTGTATTTGTCGGGCGGATAAATGTTCCTTTAAAATCATACAAGAGACAAACTACACACGTTGTCTTTGAAAGTGTTCACACGAATTTTGGCGAGCATACATGCAGTAAGGAAAAAATCATACAAGTAATAATGCCATTGAACAAATTACTTTGTTCGATAACATAACACACACAATCCGTCAATCATCTGATAGCCCATAGTGAAATAAGGATGAACAGTTTTGAAAAACAGATAAACAGACAAATTCGGAAGGAGTAAAGTAAATGTTTCATTTCCTCTAAGAAGACTTGTTCTACTGCATACTGAACTATAGACAGAGCAGTTTTCCAAACTCAATTATACTTCTCAAAATGCAACAGTATCACGGGATAATTTTCAAAATCACAAGTCTGACGACTCGACATAATTCGATTCACTAAACAACCCGCTCAAACTACAATCAGCTTTCTACTTCAACTTACTTCATTTAGTGACTGCTATCAGGCCTATTTAACCAGTCACCGGCTTTTACAGTTACATTCGTACAGTTTGAATCGTTTCACGTCGTTAGCTGCGGGAATCATCGATGTCCAGATATGTCAATCAGATCGAAATAACTAGCAATTTTAACATGCTCATCGGCACTGCGTGTGTGAAGGTTGTACTTCGACTGGTATTTCTGCAGACAACTGGCAGACCAAGTGCGGTTGATAGATAGTTAGAGCAAGTGGTTTATTCTCTGAAACATAACACCTGTGGAATCGTCTGTTTGACAAGTTACAACCAAGTTAAGTACGCACGCTTTTGCCATCCATATTGATCTACTGTACAGAGTCATGGCCGGGCTGCATAGAGCATGCATCCTACATTCTACCTCTTGAACATGTCTGTCGTCGCTCGTCGTTGTGCAACACGTGGACTGTTTGGGTTGGCAACGCTACAGTTTGTCGACAGGTGGTGGGGAACTTACAGATTAGCAAACAGTAAACAAAGAAGACAAACGAAATACAGGTTTCCTGAGAAAAGGGCTCATTGTGACAATCGAACATTATCAGTGCCGCGTAGTGTTCAACATAACCGGTGGTATTTCAGATGAAATCTAAAGGCAACCAAAAAATAACCGGCTTACAGGCTACGGTATCCTTTATCGTTTCACAAGATTAGGTGGCCTTTTCTAGCAAGTTGGTCATTGCGAGACCGTGCACATTCCTGCTCAGAAAAGTTTTCGGACGCGTAGCCTTTCGTATTAAACGACGTGCATGTACTCATGTAATGTGTGAATTCTCTTTACAAATAGTATATTGCCCATGGGCATTTTCAACTGCTGCGTAAGGATTAATACATGGTTGGCGGCATCCGAAACGGATTAGCCTGTCACAGTGACCGAAGCCAAAGTACGTCTGCACTTTAAAACACCACCCCAAGTGGTTTGCGCTGCACCACTTGCGGTTCCACTCACACACCACGTATCCGGTGTAAACCCGAAGGAATAAGACCAGTAAGTGTGAGAGTGAGGCCTTTGTGTCCAGCCGGCCAATGCTGGTTGGCCAACTGAATAGCTAACAGGAAAAGGGAATCGTTATCTCTCGGAAAATAAATAAAGAGAGACTGAGAAGACAGGATCTAAAGTGACAAGAAAGATATGTAAAGTGTAACACAAGAAGCATTTCAGTATACGAGTGTATGCTAGAACATTCCAGAGAGAATAAAGTTGAAAAACAAAACTCAAAGTTGAACTACGAAAAGATCAAGCCAACGATTCATCATTCAATACACCAACAAAGCTCAAGAAAAGTGAGTAAAAGATCGCAGACACCGGAATTTCTGAAAACAGAAGCGGATTAGTT
>LUCH01000097.1:44156-92350 GCA_013368495.1 Paragonimus heterotremus | reverse complement strand
AACACAAACAGTCGATCAATCACAGGCACCGACCGGATTGGGGCGGGCAGTTGTTCATAGAACTGGTCCTTTGGATCATCAGTGTGACACATAGTCGGACCATAAACACTAACAAATGTAGCACACTTACCTCGTCGGCGCACAGAGAGCATTCGAGGGCTGATGCCGTGCGGTTCGCCTATCATCAAAGCGTTGATGCGATCAGCGACTGCAAAACAGACACCATGCTCACGAGCACCGTCTGTCGGGTAACCTATCTAGTAGAAGGTGTACCTGGCACCTGTTTCCCGCGACTTACCTTGGTCCGCAAACCTTGTCTCGCTCAAGACTGCTAAGTCGATTCCATAGCGGCGCAGTTCCATCGCAATCAGTGCAGTGCGCCGTTCTGGCCGTCCTCTGGAGCTACATCGATCCAGCAGCGTGCGCACATTCCATGTTCCAACACAGAGCGTCTTGCGTCCCCGGGCCTGTTTCAGGTTGGTCTTCGGGTTATTGAAACTTGAGTGAGCATTATCTGCTCGGGGATTAATAGTGGGGGGACAGTATGAGGTTGAGTGATTGGCGGTAGCCTATTTTCGCCTATCCACCCTGTCATGTGCAGCAGATAGGGCGATCCGGTTTATCCTGCGCGACGGCTGATGCGGTAAAGTATTTGGTTTCTGTTGTATAGTCATCGTTTTTATGAGCTTAGGATACTGCCAGGACGCCCAGACCTAGACAGGAGAGCGATTAGGACCTTCAACCAAAGCCTTTGGCTCAAAAGCATGTATTGCAAGGCAGCAGGTGACACACACGCGCACATATGCACCGGCATCAACCATCCAGGACAGACGCAACAGCCACAACCTAAGACATTCGGTACATTGACATAGGGATAATACTGCACAGACAAACCAACCACACACACTGTACAGACAAACCAATCACATACAGAGAATCAGATCAGGCAAAAAAGAAAATAACAAACCGAACTGGAACACAACACACTGAAACCATACACAACGAACACCTCAAAACGGACGCATCTGCTTTTTTTCTGGCTGCTCCCCTTTGGCCAATCTGACAAGGTTGAACCTGCAACGACCGAGGTCGCAGTCAACACAGCCCTCCGGATCATAACAGCACACAAGCCTGACCACCAAGCCAAGGTACCAGAAAAGGTCAGGAAGGATTAATAGCAACATAAGCCGCAATATATGTGGCAGGACAATGCAACTTTCTGTTTGTGTATACGCATTTATGGACGATCCGGTATAATTAAATGGTACTGTTATCTGACTGAACGGAAGTCAGTGAGTGGAATCCAAAACTTCTCCTTAGTTTCTCGAAATTACTTGTCCGGGTTTAGGCGCGATTTGGTTGTGAAGAAGCACAAGTGGTTAGGAGCAAGCTCCACGTAGTAATGCTATCAATGTCATAAAATAACCATAATACAAATGTCATTAGTCACGAGTGTAGAAGAAATAAAATAATTCTGCCATGTTTTCCCTAATGTTTCACCACATCTGTTTGAATGAATATTCTGAATTGTGCTGTCAGGGCCAGTTTGCGAAAACCGACGAAATTAATCACAAACAAAATCAAAACATGACACACAGTCTGCGCGCTGTTATCATCAGCAATGACCTCTTCAAACACTTGCAACATTACACTATTTTGTATGTCTATAAGCAGAACATCGAATGTTTTCAATTAAAGTTAAACGAACAAGCATCCTGCTTAGTGGCACACGTTACGTCAAAAAAGACCGAAAGCCAACCTTTTTAATGCTATCAAACTGTTAAAATCCAGATAAAAATGAATGGAGTCCGGCCAAATGCGCTGCGTTCTTTCTGTTCAGTTTGCTATGATGGTAAGATGTGTGGTGAGTTGTTGACATCTGATACTATGTATTATTTACTCCTCAGCTTTGATGTAGATTGAGCAATAACCGAAAATCGAAGAAGTAACAAAAGTTAAAATTTGTGAAAACAAATACTTTTCAAAAATCTAACACACCACCAGTTACCTGACACCACAAGAGCCGAAGACACCCAGTCATAATTGAGAACGTTCCGATAAGCCAGGAGTTGAACATGCAAGGTATGAGTCTATTTGATCGTAGGGCGTCGTACTGTACACAATGAAATCATGATGGTGTGGCATACTTGCAGTGACTATCAATTCATTGTAAAATAGACTCGTATATAGTGATTCATAACGAATTAATTCTGTTCGTCCAATTTGTATGCTTGGGTCAGTTTTGGTTAGTTGAACAACTTCATATCCTATCGAGGCTCTTTAATTAGAAGAAGTTAGCCGTAATAATATTACTAATGATAACGGTTGGTTCCACTGTCTCTGTTGAGTATGATCAGCATCATGTAAGTCAAGGAGTGAAACTCCCCGATGGATTTTCCGTCTACTGGAAAAGAAAGTGTAGTAGTTAAGGATGATGATGATTGTTGATATTTGAATGTAATTAGTTGTTATGCTCTTTGCCACACTCTGTCCATCTTCAATTGCTAAGCAGTCGATGCTGTTGAGAAGAGCGGAAAGGACCATTAATTGATGCAACATATACTCTGCACATGACAACACACACCTTTTGTTTTACTCTTATATTATATTAAAAACAACAAATATTCTGTTCCAACAAAAATGCTCATCAAGTGCATTAATGAGATCGGCTAGTTAGAAGCAGCTTACTAAGAAAAACTATTTTGAGAAGTGGACTCATTTCTCACAATCCTTTCAGTATCACAACGTATTCTGAAAACATAACAGAAACTTCATCAAAAACTACGCCGTATTCTTTGTTCAAATTACCTTAACAAGGAGACGTGGTGTGCTTCGATATATCAACATTTCGATTTTCTCTCAATGGTCGTTAACGGAACATTAACAAGTTTTACATGAAGTGGACACAGTAAAAAGAAGTGAACGAACGAACCAATAAACTTTCATGTTATTGAGGAGAACACTCAAATTGCAAAAATGCTGACTGTATTATACACACGAAAGTTGTGGATATTTTCCGGTCAACAGTGCTTCAGTAAGCGCTAGAGGTTTTAGTTTAGGATTACATAATAACATATTGGACGACTTGACCGACTCTAATGTACAGCTTATAGCTAGACGGTATTTGATAATTACACAACACAATTGACAGTTCGTTATTTAACATCGTCAAATATAAACATTTAGGAATACAGTTAGATATCGACTCAAGCAAGCACCCATATATTCTGTCATCGGTGACAACACTTCAATCAGTCGCACTGATAAACACCATGACCAACAGCTTGTAGTTATCTTACGGAGTAGAAATAAATATTCTGAGATATGTATACTATGTTTGCATTTTGTAAAATGATACAGTTCAAATTTTCTGTTCAAATTTCTGTTGCCAATGAATTCCTAATAGCCGGACTGATAGAAGGTTTCAATTCAGAATAAATGGATGTATTCCGCAATAGGAAGTAAACAGTGTTTTAAAATGACTGCTTGAACCGGTGATCATGTACAGAGAGTTTTCCCACTGATTGACAGACAGGTATCAGGTATTAGTCTTTGCACAGATCTGTTAACATAATTTAATCACACAATCTCACGTGATTCTCATCAGCTACTTACGTATCATTTTGAGACTTTGTATTTTCATCGGTTGTGTTACATTATATGTTGCTGAACAAAAAAATGTAAGAGAAGACTAGTTCAACCAGACACCTGTTTATTTTTGTATTTGGTTGATCCAAAACCTACGGTTAAATAAAGATCACCGAAACAAACGAAACACTATGATGTAATAGCCCGACCCGATATTGCTCAAAATCATAATTCTCTTCACTAAGCGGTTTAAGAACTGCGAAGATTGAACTTTTCGACTGAGGGATCTTTATTTTATGTGCACGCGGTTGTAACTTAGAGAGTGATTACGTTTGTGGTGATGACGATGATGATGGTGGTGGTAGAGCAAGTAATAAAAACGGATGATGGAACTTGTTCAGTGGACCAAAAGAAGTGCACACAGTTAAAAGACATTCACCCGCAGATAGGTTTATGTGAGGTGCAACGGGTAGACACTTTTATTCAGCTGTGAAACCAAACAGCCCGGTTAGAATGAGGAGATCCCGACTGGAGTCGAAAGACTTGAAATGTATGCTTGTATGTGAATGAGTGAGTGATGTAGTGTGTGTTTGTGTACGTTGGTCAAAGAACTGGGCTAAATTTGTCAAGAAAAAAGTGATCACCTGTCTGATCAACTGACAGTGATGGGTGGAACAACAACAACGCAGTTAAGCACTCACTCGCTCTACGCAACCTCAATCACACAGTGGTGTACTAACCACTACCACCCGGTCGAACACATAGACAGCTACACCATTTGCCGCCAGTACGATTCAATCAACCAAAGCAATTTAGTCAGGCATGCGTCTGTGAATTTAGTAGATGAGAGTAACGTCGGTGATGTGTTATCACCGCAGGCGTAAATAAATGCTGCACAGGAAACCCGACAAATTATCACAGAAATTAAGTATCTACATTTGTTACTAAGTGAACCTATCAGTTAACAAGTCTTGAGCGCAAATATGTTGCAGTGAACATGGCTCAACATGATAAAACATCAATCGTAGGCACAGTGTGTGAATGAAGAAAAGTTTATGGATATGAAATTCGATGACCAAGTGATTAACAGGAGTGTGATAAGCTAAAGATCGCTCACATTAGTGTCAATCAAAAGGACATGTTCACTTCAGAAAGAATCTCTACGTTTGTTAAAGTTCTACAGAAGTGTGCCTATTTGATCTGCCATCTCTGTAACCTCACTGGAATGAGGATGTGCACAGGATGTTGAAATCAATAGAAATCGATTGGAGTTAGCAGGTAGTAACTGTGTCTCCTATCGAGACAAGTAGGCAACCTCATCATTACTCACAGGTGAAAGTGGTTGAGTGTTCACATATGACAGTGCAGTTGGGCTCATTGTGAGGTCAATGGCACAGTGGTAAACACGGTTGCTTCATGAAAGAGTGGCCGGAGTTCTAGTCCAGACAGTGGCAAGTATATACACTACTGACGAACTCTAACGAGATCGAAACTCCAGTCTAGCGCCTCTGTCGTTCGAAAGGGGTCAACTGGAAAGTCTACGGGAGTGCGACAGTTGCCATCAATTGTAGGTGATTCTCAATCTTCATGAAAAAAAATCCCCTACCACTCATCAGTAATCAGTAGCATGAAGCCCAAAGCTGCAAATCCAGCAGGGGAAAAATACATGAACTCCTAAGGAGCTCTAATATAGCAGAAACTATAGCTTAGTAATCCTTCCTGAAAAGGTCAACTGGAAAGTGTTTTCAGACGCAAAACCCACCAGCAAATGTGAATGGTGTTGCAATTATGTCAGTCTTATCCATGATTACTTATTAACACTGAAAACATTGCTCAGTAAGTTCACTGAATTCTAGGATGAGAAATGTTGATTGTGTAACTATCGGATGTAACTGACAAAACTGTTACTGCTCCTTTTCGTGGCGAGCACACAACTGAAACACTATTCAAAATTGGATGTGGCTGGGAGTTTGCATATGGCCATTCCGTGGCGGAATTCAATGGCTAACAAGTTTACCCTCTAAGCATGTGAATCGGATTTCAATCCCCGTCGCGCTGGAGATATATTCACTAACGACGAGTTTTAACAAAAGACAAATTCATGTTCAATGCCTCGTTCCGAAAAAGGTCAACTATAAACTCCATGTGAATGCAAAATTCATAATTGGGTGGTGCTTAGGTGATCGTCAGGGCGTGGCAAACAAAATCATCAAATTTCAATAAATGATTAGCCTTCATTCAGTGCTTTTATGAAGACATGAAACCTTGGCGGTTGGGTTCATGTCGTCTAATAAGCACGCTTTCTAATTACTGAGGTCGAATAGCATTGTAAATTCACCTGTAGATTGCCTAACTCATATAGGCTATCAACGAGCAGCAACGAGATCCATAGCAGACGCAGTGCCTGAACAAACCGCTTTGATGACATAATACTGAGTAAAGCAACCTGATTCAAGTCTTCTAAGTGGTTTATCGCAAGTCAGGGAATCCACCAAAGGCCGTCTGAATTGGAACACTTTGTACTGTCGGCCTAAAGATGAATTGTCGAAAATGTATGTTCGCGTGTACGTCTGTATTCTGATGTTCGGATGAGAATTAGGTATGTATTTATGTGTTTACAGGCAACCTATCCGGTCGGATGTTATTACGACGTCCACGTAAATGTCTGCAAGAAACAGTATGCTAGAGGGAGATAAACCAATGATATAGCCTTGCAGAAATGGACCCCAAATTAAAGGACACGAGTTAAAATTTAGCGAAAACCAGTCAAGCGTGAAAATAAAGTCCGCAAAGCTTATATAAACCGAAGAAACCAACATGGAATCGGTGTCTCACATAGCATAAAATTATGTGATTCTGATAACATCAACTGGTTTTGATTAAAGTGAAGGATTAGTAACAGATGAATATCAGATAGATCCGAAGAAGATCACCCGTTGAAACAAGCCACTCCAGCCAGTTTCTTCCGAGTGAAAGTATCGGACATATGTTTTGCTACTGATATGATTTATTAGTAGTGTATACACTTGTTTTCCTCGGGGACTGTGCTCCATTTGATGTACTATCATGGTTAACTTGTTGAACGGTGCTCATTGACGTTACATCAAGCAAAATTCAATTATCATGCCTAAGAGTTTAGACGTAGCAGTCCACGAATAGTGTTTAGGATATTTTACACGCTAACTAAACGATAATGCTCAATTTCCTAACTGTTCGAAAACAAGCTTATGGTTGCCCCCACGGTCGATTTTGCTGTGCAGACAGAAGGCAGGTAAATCTGTGAGATAACAATCGCCTTACCGGCTGATTCTCTGGTCCACCCGGTGACTGGTAGCCTGACAGTGACATAAGTTCACACGACGATGATCCCCTATTATGGGTCATAACTCATCAGTCACAGAAGTTCAAACCCTAATGAAGATATGTTAACATTTCGTTTACTCTCATCAGTCGCAAACGTAAAACATGCATGTCATATATGAGAGACAAATAAAGATGGACACACATACAGTCACACCACGTATTATGTCATGAAGATATTTATTCAGCGTGTATCTGAGACTAAGTATGTCAAATTCTGAATCAAATTCTGGTCCCCAATGTCGTAGAATAGACATAAGGTGAGCTCTGTTTTTGTGAATCCAACCATCAAGGGAAGAAAACACAACTTAATTTGTCATGGGCCAAACAATGAACAAAGGACAGCACTTAAGGAAGCCGAAATTTTACCGATTCCCGTTCTAGAACCCCTCATGATATCTCGTGAACCTTCATGACCCCAACGATTTTCGCATGTATCAGTACGTGTCACTGACTACTCACAACCGTAGTCAAGCGATTTCTTTACTTCCCGATTAACTGACCATCCACCTTGAATAAAAACGAACCGTACACATCGATTTTGTATGCGTTTATCAGAATTTGAAGTTACGTCATCTAACCTGTTGGATAATCGTGTTTACTATTAGTCAGTTGAATCAACTGACGCTTACTTCAATGCCCTAACAAATTTGCATCATGATAGTGGACGTTGGTTAAAGATTCATAATAGTGTTAATTCGGTAGCTAATGTATTTCTTGGGAGATATTGGGGTTTCTTCAGACCAACACAAGAGTTGATATAACTCAACGTAAGTCTCCTGAAAGAATTCAATGTCAACCGCTTAAAATGTAATCAGCTCTTGTGCAAGCCTCCTTACGAAACACAAAACAGCATGGACATGTCATGGATATATTTAACTCTTAGTTGTAACAGAACAGACGATATTCACATTTTACTAACATTTGACATTTAGCGCTTCGAAATGTTATCAGAAGCCCTGTACCCATATTTATTGGAGTAATGTTTCGGAAGAAACGACAAACCAGATTGCACTGAAATTTGTACACGATTTCTGAATGTTACCGTCAAAGCTTCACGTCACAACATTCCCATAAAATTGCAACTACTTTAGTTTTGTTAGTAATGTACAATTATCTACCACATTTTTCCGACAGATCGTCAGCGCGTTTACGGACAACTGTCCAACTCACGGGTCACACATCCTGTTACATTCCCAAAACGGAAGTACATCTGTTCAGGAAACTCTTACACAACCTGTGTTATATAAAGTCAGTCCAATTGTGGGAACGACGACTAACTACATGCAGGAAAATCAAAGGTTCGATCCGCTGCAGGATTACCGGATTGGCATCGCAACCCTGTCTGGCGAGATGGTTGATATGAAAGACAGCTCGAATAAAGCTTTGTCCTGGGTCCCACTGCCAATCATTACCAAATCCTTTCCAACGACGTCCCCAGGCACTTTCAACTGTACGGACTTTTTAAAGTCAACTATAAATGGAAAACAGAATCTCCAAGATTCAGAAACGTTGACGAGCCTAAAGTCTTAGTCATCAGCACGTTTTTGCTCAGTAATGATAACTTACTATTGGAAAATCGCTTCATAGGATCACCAAACCACTTCCACAAACAACATTAACTTTATGTGATTCCATACCATTACTTTCATGCATTCTTAACTTATAACCTAGGTCCTTATGGAGAAGTCTTCTCGTTACTCATGTATATACATTTTTGCAATAGATTAATTTTTATTTCCAAAAATTATTTTACAATAAAAAGACTACCAGACATTTTGCTGAATTGGTGATAATTTTGCGTTCGATTTGCAGAAGACAACTCTGCTCTTGTAGAGCAACAGTAATTAACGATAGGCATGTCGTTTAAATACCTTGCAAATGTGTTTGTCTCCCTGCAAAGCATACCACGTCACCATACCAAATCATCACTTAAAGCCGGATGCATAATAGTGTAAAACAGTAGCAATTGTTCAAACGAACTTAGTGTAGAAAAGGGACATTTTTGATAAAAATCAATTTATAAAGCACAAATATTCTGTCAGAGTACGGTGGTGTAATAATGCTCGTCGGAAGAACACTGTGATCATGTTTGTTAAGAAAGCAGTGTTCATAATTCTTCTGCAAACGCGACAAGAACTTTGAAACAGCACTACTTTGATTGATTTAGCCCGGGCAGAAAGAAGACACAAACTGAGTGATGCAGGTATTTATTTTAATCATAACGGTAGGTCATTACATCACAGCTGTTCTGCTGGAAAGTCTGACTCTCGTGTCATCTATGGTTGTCGTGACGTCCAAACTCGTAGAAAATATAGCAATTTTTGAGAGATAAAAGCAGGACGCTCACAAGTGGTTACTGCAACCAGGTCTCTAACACCAGTCGGCATTTCAAAATCGAATCAGAAGATCGAGAGTCAGGATCGCGAATTGAGTAGGCTAAGGTTTAAACAAGCTTACAAACCGGTGACTTTTTGCAAAGCCAATTAACGCCGACTAGCTCGGACTTCAGTCCAGTGAAATGTTACAGATAAATATATGGAAAAAAGCAGTGAACTAGTTCTATTTTCAGATGTTGAACACATGCATGAAATATTTAACCAAACCTACGTACTACATTGCAAAAAGGATCAAAAAATGTAAGTTGAATTTCATATATACTCCCAGTTTTTTTATGAGCTGTCCCTCAAGTAGAGACGACTCTTGGTCTTTAGGTGATTTCTGTATTGCATTCAATGCGACAATAAAGATGGTTTTGAGATATTCGGCTTTTTTACGTGCCGGTCAGCTGAAGTGAACTACCCTTTAGTACATCAATGAGTTATTCAATCGCTTCTGAAGATATATTCCTCATGCATCAGCTATTGTGTTTGTTTTTCACCTTGATCGCGTACCGACTGCATGATATGACAACTATTCAGTCATCTCACTTTTGTATTCATCTTCAGTCTAAAGGGTGGTATGTACTCAGTTGGTCAGTAAGAGAATTTTGGTTCATATTGTCAAATACAATTTTTTTCACAGAAAATCTATTTTCCTATAAAGGGTTCCTTATGTGACCGCGGCAGCGCCTTTTTGGTAGTAGAATACACGGTGGAAATGCGTTCGCTGGTCTCATCAAAGCGTTAAAATTCTAGAAGAGCGACTGTAACAACGATAAAATTTTAATGCAAACTGGCGGTGGGGTCACGATCCGAGGTATTCAAGTTTTCGTTATCAAGCACATAGTAGAGCTACAGTCACGCAATATACCATGAACAAATGATCCGAACAAATTGGATTATCAGTGAAGATGTTTTAATGGGCTTGTTGACAATATCGATAGAAAATCTCCCAATAAACATAGTGATCGAAAATGAAGTTTTGTTGTGTATCTACCTCTAAAGTGAGTTAACAGTAATAAAACCATAGGCAATTTCTTGATACCTTCTCTCTAGCGTTTTACAACATAAATCTTTTATTAAATCAAAAACCTGCGGGTTGCTCGTATATCAACAAGGTCTATGGAAGCTTTGGCATGATAACCCGAATGTCACCTACAACTAAGGGCAACGGTGGTTGGTCATAACGCACTCCGTCAAAATCAGTCCCACTTTCTCATTAAAAACAAAATATTGCCAGAGTTGATTGCCACTATACCAAATGACATGTATATCAGCGAATAAAATTGATCACGGTTGTCCATTGTCTATGAGTGTATCCATCCTAGTGTTGATAGAGTCTCAGCAAGGTGCAGAAGAGATTATTAACAGAATGTAACGGCAAGGCAATTGAGTTTTTCATATACCCACGTGTGCAATGGTCGTGTTGCGTTATCAACGTGATTAAGTCTCAGTGTCAATAAAGTGGAATGGCGCTGGTCACCGGAAGTTCTGAAACATACATACACCGTTCAGGCATGTAAAAATTGGATTAGAAGTTCAAATGTGTTGAAGATCGGAACCAGCCTGACGAAATTTAAACACTTGTCCAGACCTTCAAAACCCTATAGGAATCCTGTTAAACGCAAGAGGTTATGTCCCCGTCATTCACCTCACTGTATTATTGACGAGATGCGTATACCGAAATGGTGTTGAGCGAGCGTTACACACTGACTCGCATCGGTAACAGGTACTGAAGAGGTCAGCCTAAAAAAAGAGGGAGTAAAACTGTTTTAGTCCACACGTTCATTCATCGTTTTGTCGCCATAAACTAAACCTTAATACTCAGCAGTAAACCTGTATCGCTCAATATTCTATGTAGTCAACTAATGAGTATAAACTAAACACCTACATCATTTAGTGTGCCTGCTTTATTGCGACGACATGAATATTGAGCACCGTTTGAACTACGGCCAAATGATGAAAAACGGGACTTACATACTACCAGACATGATAGATACCGGGTATTACTGGCATTACTCATTCCGATCACAGAGCAATACCGGAAGAGTATAAGTCCCTTCACTGTTGCGTCTAACCCCTTTGTATCTCAACATTAGTGTTTCGATGTGGATCTGGAAAACAGCCAACCACTTAAATCACGTCTGGAATTCGGAATCAGTCACGCGTTATCATGGCTAAGATGAGTCGAATGGATTGGTTACAGACATTTTACCACTATATTTCAACCAAAGAAATCAAAACTTTGTACGTAATTAAGGTCACTAAGAAAACACCTCTCCGAGAGCCGTTCCGATAATACTGAGTAAAAAGATCAGCACCTAGAAAAAGCCCGATAGTAGAGCCCAAGACTCTTTTTCCAAACATCTTAGGTTTGCCTGTGCATTGCACCGATCTAGGGGGCAATGCTGACTAGGACCTCGGTTATTCCATGTTCAACCATGTCAGGCAGACCAAAGGAGAGCAGTCAAACAAGATGCAAATGAATTTCTTTAGCTGCTGCGTTTCTTTTCGCCCATAGACCGAAATCGTTTTTAAAATCACATTACATGTACATATCTTCCTACAACCCTGGTGAGCGTGCCTCCGTGGTCTAGTGAATAAGGGCGTAGACTACACCCGCCGTTTACCTTCGGGTCGTGAGTTGATTCTCTGTCGTGCATTGCACTGATGAGGCCCAGTTGGCTCGAAACGGCTGCTCATCACTTCAATGATGGTCCCTGGGACCAACTGTTTGCAAAACTCACAGGGTTGTATGTCTCACTACTGACCGAGTAGGAGTGATTGGGTGATGAGGCACGATAGCATGGGCATACGGTAGAACTGTTTGTATTCTCGGCACTATTACCTTTCGTTCAAAGAACGAAAGGGTTTAGAAAGGTAATTTCAAACGAAGGAGCACTCCGACGGTCTACGGTCAGTCTTTTGAGTCAAAAAATTTGGGTAGTCTCCCAAGGAAATCCTATCTATTACTATCCTGCGGGTCAGACTTTAAGTTACAGACTCAGAGTGGGATCCAACAAGTCAACCCACTTCCGCAACGCAAAGATAACCACAAATTATCTGAAGTCGTCTTTGCCCTGACAGACAAGTTGGTTCCCATTCACCTTTTTCTCTTTTCTTCCTAATTCCTCTTTCATCGAGTCAAGATGATTTGCAGACACTGCCTTCCTTAACAGTCGCAGTCGTCCACAAATAGGTCACCAAGCTGCTCTGAAGAGCACCTTCTCGACTCTGGAATTGGAGGTGTGCTCTCTCTTCGAAACGCACCGTTACCATCATGGGCCGTGCCCGTCATTTAATTTGCCTGTGAGTGTGGGTCAGCGGTTCTTCCTCAGGGTCTGTGGTGATGGTGAAGCCGAATCTCGCAGAGAACCTGGAGTGGGGACTGCATTGAGCACAAGGGTAGAGAAGAACCTTCCCGAGTAGATTCTAGTAAATGGTCTTCTATGAGTTGTCAGATTTAGCAATTTAGCCAAAGTAAGTCGATACGGAATAGAAAGGCGTCTACTTGTCATATCCGTACATGGTCCCATAGATAAGAGCTCAGATGTAGTCAAGAACGATTGTTATGCTCTCCTTGATCTTCTGAGACGAACTGAACACTCCGACATTGTTAAGCATGCTGATGACATGAACGCACTTAGTCGTCCTACTCCACAAAAGAAGCGGCAAGGCGGTTTCCTTGGCGTCCGGGCACGATGCACAGAGAGTGGTGATCGGTTGTTACAATGATGTGCATCTCACAGACTCCATACATTGCGCTGTGCAGTTCAGCACCAACGACGTCAATGTGTCACGTGGAGACCAGCATGTACAACTCAGACAAGGACGCGAAGTGATCATATCGTCGTCAGCTACCGGTGAATCCATTCCATTAAACATTGTTGTTCAGTTTGCAGTAACCACCTTGGTTCATGCCCGTTTTGTTTTATCGTCCACTCAGAGATAATCTGCTCACAAATACCCAGTTGAACACTGCGTAACGAGGGAGTACGGAGCCCCTGCCAAGCACCCCTGAGAGTTACATTGTCAAGGTGACAACAGTGGAATGACCCGGGCCAGCAATGCGAAAAAAACTCAACAGATATGTTAACATCTTACGAAGAGGTCTGTTCCAAAGGACCACAGAATATATGACAGGTGAATTTCTGCTGAATCAGTGGGACCTATGAACAAATATCGACTGATCCCTCTAATTCTGAATACATCGAACGATGTAAAGTGAAACGCAAACTTACGAAGAGTCTGTGTAAGGACCGTAAGCCTTACTTCTAACAGTGAGGTAAGGAGACAGAGAAGGCATTTTTGTCAGGGAACAGTCAGGTGGTGTTTCTCCTGATTCGTGATTGCACTGACCTTGGGCAAGGTGTTATACTGTGTATGAAAAGGATAGTTCATTAATGTACGGCTTGTCGCAGCGACTTGGCAGACGGACTGAACAGGTCAACCGGTGTGGGCCAGTTCATTCAGCTGTGGCTGACGAAGACTATGTGGTTGGTCATGATATTCCTGATCATCCATCAATCGGAAAACGAAGTGGTATTTGCAGCTTACAATACTAAAAGGTAAGGAAGCCTTCTTTCCCAGTACACTTCAAAGATGGTAGTGGGAAATTGTTGTCTGAACTGACAATACTGCTCCATTCCTTATGGGAGACTGAGGGAGAACCTCATAAATGGTACTTAACGACAATCAATCCCACCTTCAAGAAGAATGTCAGGACGTCATATGAAAACCGAAGAGACTAGCCTAGTCTCTATCACATCAATGTTGCTCACAGGTCTCGTACTCCGGCGCCTTCTGAAACATAGAGAGAACCAGACAAGCAAGAGGAACAGACATGTTTCCGGTATGGTTGCGAATGCATCCACCATATCTTCATTTTGCGAAAGGCACTGGGGCATCGGCACTTTTTTTCTCAGTCAACGGTCGTGGTATTTCTGGACCCAGAGCCTACATTTGACTCGGTTGTCTGATAAGCTTCCTGGTGCTGTCACCATCGTAGATCAGTCCCAATGAAATACGTCAGTTTGCTGAAGTCGTCGTATGCCCGCTATGAGTGTAGAGTGCGCAGCTATGGGCAACTTTTTCGAGTGTTCTCTATGTCAAGTGATGGATAATGTTCTGGAAGGATTAATCCGAAGTCACAAGTATGTCAGACGGGAGCATCAGCCAAGTAATAAACGGACTGATATTAAGTAAACGGACAAAACTGTTCTATTGATTTTTTTCTACAGCGAACATATAGATCATGATGAATCGGTTAAATTATACGGCTAGTTTGTATGGTCTTCAGTACCCAGGTAAACGGATGGGCTAGCTCGACGCCACCGGGCGCGTCCCCAGGTTGCAGACTGGGAGACAGCCCTCCACATGAAAGCTAACTGCGGAACAATCGGGATTCTCTTGGCGAATAAGCAGTCGCAGACAATGAGCGGTAGCACTACCAGGGTGTGGTAATTTACGACTGGCAGCCGGACCTTCTATAAAATTGCACATAAGCCCTTTGACGGTACTGTGACATGGCGTACGTCACCACGCCACAAGAGTTTCAGGTTCCCCAACGGGAGCACATGGGTTCCCGGACAGTATGCTGTCCATATGGCATACGGACATCTCCAATTTCCGCCAACCATGGACAAACTATGAGGAAGGGGTACGAACCACCTTGATGATCACTGGCTCCAACGGATACATAAGGTGTGCCGGGTATTTTAGATGGCCAGACCCCATTCGAAGGGCGTATGAACGGCCCAGACAACAGCAGGCATGCTTCTCAACATCCCTGTCGGTCTTAGGCTTGCTGGCTGGAAGGTTTTACTACATCAGATCTGCCTTCGTTGGTGAATCCTCAAACTGCTGCGCTGCTTCCGTCGTAACTTCCTGTAGAGTGCATTGGGCATTCTAGATGGATGTATTCCATCTGAAGGGTGTGTGAACCGAACTACTGGTCACTAGTACCCAATGGACTGTAAATTCCGCACTTCAGCTTACTGCCTTGTGGAGTGGGTTTATTTTGAACTAAAGACTGTGGGTGGGACCCCTCAAAGCAACTCCCCTCTCCAGCCTGGGCACCCGAGTAGTAGTCTGTCCTTACAATCATAAACTTGAACTCATACTAATTGTGAATTTTGTCATACCTTCGTATCACAACTCTTTGACCCGGATGTCCGCGGCCGGTTTTGCCACTATGCCACATTTTACTGCACTAACCCAGTTTGTCTCGTCTTCCTGTATTTTGTCAAATAATCTTACTTCGTGGCCACCCCAACCCAGTTTTCATACACACAGACCAAGGATTAACCTCATCTGCCGTTCAAGAAGGAAGTCATGGTCAGACTGTAAGTGTGGTAAACACTAAGGTTCCATAGCTTTAAGAACACAAACCCCTATTCACCCCCCGAACACCATTCACGGTTGCTACCTTTAATGTTCGAACACTCATGCTCACGCAAGTATTTTGGGGAGTTGCGCTATCGCCATCTATTATCTTGCTGAAACACGGCCTCAGGATTCTAGCCCAGTACTATATCTTCAATCTCCGTCGGCTGCTTCACCATACGGATACAATGTGCGTCTGTGTGAAGACCCTACTGCTCAAGTCACAGGCTAAGCCGATGATGGAATTGCCCTAAGCGCATAAGAAGAGAAGGTACTGCTTGACTGGATTCTCATCAACAGCTGCCCTTGCGCTGTCAGACTCGAAGGTACGGTTAGAGCATCGAGAGGCGCCCATCGGAAACATTGTCAATGCACCACCTGCGACCTTCGCTGCCGAGTCAATCGAGGACATGGACTGACCAGGTGAGCGTCAGCTATCAGTGGCGTGGCTGTTTCCAAGATTGCAAATCAATCTGGGGCACTCCCTTGGATTTCGATCATGCACTTTTATCTGCTAAGTTCGCTTTGCGCTTTGGTGGAGGTCACTTCGCCATCGACCATAAACTGACGCACCCAAACTAGTAGGACGACAGATGCTTTACGCTCACTAGTGTGTGCTTGCCTCTAGTCTAGGTCCCCATCCACCAGACGACATTGAAGCATACTGGGCACATATACGGTATGCAGTGCATAAGTGCGGTGCTGCCTCGTGTGATACTACTACTCGTTAGCTGCTAACCGCTGGTTCTATATGCGATCATTGAAACTTTTCAAAGCACGTCGGAATATGCGTTAAGTATACATGGTGTGAACAGTGTACCATCGTTGTCTCCGCCAACTGGCCCATATTAAGTGGACTGATCGCGTGAGCAATGTGGCCGTACGTCGGCGCGTATTCCGGAGCGCTCGGAATGCGCGATCAATTGGTCAACTCATCATGGTACACAGCTTGTGATGGTTGGGTCACATACTTCGTATGTCATCTGATCGTTTACCGTACCGGGCATTATATACTGAGACCACCAACAATTGGGTAAAACCGCGTGGTGATCAAGCAACAACGTGGTCACGAAGTATGAAGACCCTGACTGCCCCATTGAACAAAGTGGGTAGATGTCGCCTGCCTGGATGGGGTCTTCGTGATCACTCAAACCACTGGTTAAAGACGCTATCCGAGATGGCGATGTGTCGCAGTCAATGGCGCACCTGTGTCCATACTATTTCTAGTCCTTCCGCTTAGTCTTCTTTTATTAATTTTCAACCTTCTTAGTAACGTTTTCTTCTAGGATATTCCACGTCACTGTTAAGCTGAGCGGCGGCCCGAGCCACAGTACCTTTTGGTCAGGCTCATGGCTGTTATGATGATGAGTGTACCTTCAAGGTGTTAAGTATTGCTACAGTATTAGGTTGATATCGACCCTATCGTTGTCACTGCAAAAAGGGCGCTCGAGACTGTCGACAGCTTCACCTTGTCAGCCCGCAATATTGCTGACGAGGTGTTCGCGAGGATAGCGAAAGCTCGCAGTGAATCAGCCAACCTCTGTCACTTGTGACATTCATTTGTCAATCGGAGGCAGATAACGATGCGTGTGTGTGTTCAATTTTGGTCATGGTCCATTTGTGCAGAAGATGCGTGACGACCACGGCGTTTGACCACTATTGTCTCCACCAATCAGTCTGTAACAGACTGGTTGACTGTGTAAGCAACGTAACAGTTCGCCGGCGCATGTTTGGGAAGGGTGCATGGTCGAGATTGATAACAGCTGGTTGGTTCATGCACAACGTATATCGACGAAAAGTCTGCCGCTGCTGATAAACCTCTGCATAACCTCATCCGTGTTGTTAGGGTATTACCGTTAACAAAAGGGATCCATCCACTCAGGATTCACGGAAATTTGCGCGTAACCGCGCATTCTCGAAAGGCTCATAAGCATAGAGGCTGAAGGTGTGAAAAAACAACGACTAGATAACAATGAATGCCGAACAGAGTACTCAACCACTTTGAAATAACAGCCGGATTCGAAAATGTATAGTTCTGCCGGTTTGCTCTGTTTCCTTTTTTGGTATTTTCTTCTTGAGTATTCGTCACCGCCTTTGCAATGAACGGCGGTTAGAGTCGCGGATCTATCTGGTCAGGCTCATGGTTGTGTATGCGTGAACGAATAGGCTCACCGGAAGCGTGTTATGAAGCATCAGTATAAGGTGAACGCGGCAACAGTTATAGGTATGGCATAGTGAATGTAGACAGTCAACAAATGTATTCATAGTAAGTCTGCAGAATACGTTAGACTAAGCATTTCAGTGGGAGAAATACAACCGAATTCTGATGATAAAGTTGACCGGATTGAAGAAAATATTTAGCCTTGCGCCCACTCGCTTCCGACTTAAGTTGAACATTGTTGTGATTAAGACAAACACATCCAATTATTTTTGAGCTACTGCAAAAATGTTGCATCCTGAATGCTAGAAAAGATTTTGAATGTAGCTGTCTCGTATCCGAAAGCACGTGATACATCGATCAATCAATCAAGGAAAATACATAGTATCAGACCGAAGTGGCCCGCCAAGCTGGTGACACGTATACCGATACTCTTACGATGAAAACGGATGAACCAACCCCTAAAATAAACGAGGATCAATTGTATCAAACGAGGGCTACAGTGTGCGGAACATGCGGGAGAATGGACACGACTGCCAGTCATCCTCCAATCGGAAGATCGTTTGTCAGCTGTGAATATCCATATGGATCACATAATCCAAAAAACAGCAAGCCATGGCTAAACGAAAATAACTTTAATCAGCTTACTGTACGTTATGGAATATCACAAATGTTGGCCGAAGAAAAAGTAGCTTCTCTCAAGCCAAAATATCCCGAGTAATTTATTCCTATCAAGATACAAATGAAGAAATGTGGTAAAAAATGAGAGCTCATCCCAGTTAAGTCGACAGATGCTAACTCCAATGTTCGTCCATAAAACACATTTACAATCAACCAAATCATCTTGCTTTTCATGAACTCGTGACGGTCGCGTACAAGTTTGCAAGACATTTCTCGGAATTACGGCTTGATAAGTGACATTAAAACCAGTGAATAACCTTCAGGCTATTCGAGGACCTCCAGAAAGAAAAGTAGATCCGTCTTGTTAACCCTAATCGATAACCTATTATCCCGAATTTTCAAGCTCATAGACGCAGCTGACTTTAATAAAGCTATAAACTGCTTCGTTTTATTGTTTTAAGCTTCAACTCAGTAGGTTATCAGACTCTCAAACAACGACTAAAAATAAGTACACCTCAAGGTTCGGGAAAAACTCATGAGTTTGGGCCGCTGTTGATCGTAACAGTAACTCACGAGGTGACAGACAAATAAACAGACAAATAAATAAATAGGCAGACAATAAAATGGAAATTTATGGTCAGCAATATTATGAAACCAAGCTTGGGCAATCCTCAACCAGGCGGACGGCAGCCCCCAACCTTGCTCAGCAGGATAGCCACGTCAACGTCTGCGACCTTGGCTGCTACAGGCCATATATAAAAAAAACCTCCGACGAGTATGCACCGAAACTAACGCTAAACGTATCGTCTGGTAAAAGCCCCAAAAGCCAACCCTACCTAAAAAAAATACAATCGACCACCGCAGATCAAATAGAGGAAAGCCATCATGTCCAGAGACAACATCAAGCTAAGGTCGGTTCGCTGTACACTTCGAGTTTAACGTGTTTCGGAAAAGCAGACAACTTCATAACCTGTGAAGTGTATAAAACAAAATGCACAATTGAAGTGAGAATATATTATTTCACAGAGTTTCACGATAACCGGGTGGATGAACATGGAGTTTAACATAAGATTTGTAACTGTATAATATGTACATACATATATATGTGGGACTATATATGTACATACAATCTGAAAATATGTCAAGTTGTTCTGATTGTAATGTGGCACGGCGCCAACGGAGTGACAGGAGATAATCAGTTTAAGGAGGGCAAAATAACCGACAGCTTGGATCACATTTCTTCGATGAGACGACTGGGAGCCGGACGAACTACAATTCAAACAGTAGACAACAAGTAAGGATGTGATTGAAGGACGAAAGAGGATTGGCTACTATCGGTTCACAAAAGCCAAAAAAAATAGCATAAGTGACACCGGAAGTAGTTGTTTCACACGAACTAGGGAATGGTGGCGATTATTACAAGTTGACCATACTAGACATACTTTTGATCACAGCTTTTCGGAAGCACAACATATTCAGCTTCATCCACATTGCAGTTTATTGTTTTTAATTTTAAGACGTTTCAGTATCACTTTTGCGTGCATCCGTATTGTTATTTAGCGAGCCAATATCAGTTTAGGCTGATTTAAGGGGCTCCTCTGGTATTAGTCTACCAGGCTTTATAGTCATTCAAATAAAGCGGTTCACCACTAGCACAGTGCGATGCGCAGTAGAAAGAAATATACTGCACTAAAGTCCCAACACTGTCAATGTTTAAAGTGTCAAGCGGGCAGAGTGAATCAGGCCAGCGAAAGTCCATTGTACACATCCGCTACAATAGTTGTGTTCGCCAAAGGGGGTTGTACGTATCATCTGGGTCACACTCCTACAGTATAACGTCTCCAGTGTGTCCCAGCTACCGTGATCCACTGACGTTTCATTACACAACTCATGTAATAGGCCTGTCAGTGTGGGCCATCCCACAATCTTGGGACTCCGGTCTGATGTGTCTGTGTTCTTTCTCGCTGCACTAGTGTGAAAGGCTTAGTTTAAACGACTCCGGTGATATAAAACAATGCCAGAAAAACCTATTAGGGCACCCCAAACTGACAGCGAGCTACGGAAAAAGTATGTCGTGAAAATGATACAGACAAATCAGAAAGTAGAAACGGTGTGATGGTGGATATCTTCACCCAGGCTCGAGTGCGAACAAGACGCTCATCATTCGCCATAGTGTTGTCCGTCCAAGTGCAATACAACCAGTTAGCCAGGAACTTGACTAAATGATAGGATGTAATGAGCCAATAAGCTCGGAATCATTAAAAAAGCAAATATAAAACCTGACACACCCTCATTTCCTTTGCACAACTGCACTGGACTATCAGCATTAAAGTAGTAACCAGACCAAGTTCTCAAAGCAAAGTTGCGAGTTAAAAGCTACAACTCAGATAATTCGGATAGCCTGAAAACAGCCAGTGGTCCGATAGCAGAGGCGTTGGATAGACGCAAGCCTTATTACGCTGTACAACCTGATCCCATGTGTCAATTTATTTACCCGGAACCCAGGGAACGGGGTGATCGTATCAAAAAACAAACAGCGCGTGTTTGACTGCAAACACATCAATCACAACGCACATTAATGAACGCGACAATCTGCTTCTCCAACACGAAATGCATCCACGGGATAGGGTTCTATCGGTGAGACGGTGCATTGAAATATGATCGATGAGAGTGTGACACAGTGAGTGAAACAGCACTGTTTTCTCAGAACCGTCAAAATACCTATGCATTCCTGACTGCAACTAGTAGGTTAGATTACCATAGATCCTTTGAACAGATTAATACCGTCAAGTGTCACAAGCTTGTATCTTGATCTCATAATCGTTATACACTATTGAAAGACCGTACATTGAAGCAAACCAGAATAATATCTACAAGTTGCCCAAGATTAAAGTGTAAGTATGCTAGGCTAACGGAACAATCTAATCACTTTTATTTGGACTCGTGGTCAAGTTCCGAAGAGTAAAAGGACAAATGTTAGATAATGCCATTCACCAAATTAGTCTTGAGAAGTTCAGAAAACTAGTCAAGTATGGTTTGCTTCGTTCTGTTTTTCCGTGGAAGAAACTTTCTACGTCACATTATACCAACATCATTTGAAACAATGAGTTCAAGTAATCATATTCGTAAATGAAATCTCCAACAGTCTCTGCTTATTCACATTTACCAGAAATCAACCTGTTAGGCATCGCTCGAGTGCCCCGGTGACCAGTTGATGTGCAATCGTTTGATGTGGGTAAAAGAACGAAACAGATGTGGAATAAGACTAGATTCCCCATGTAAGGTTTCAGCAAACACGAATGAAGTGTGAAGATAGTCTGTGAACGGATTTATGTATCTAAATGATCCGCTCTCATTTCGAATGTGATTTGTAGCACACAACGAACAAAAAAAAATACAGCACATCAGCAATCGTAGTTCGGGAAAGCGCCGAGAACTACTTACTGGAGACTACTGCTTCGCTAAGTTTACGTTTCACGGTTATATATGGCGGTGAATCACTGCGCTGGGCGACCACTGTCACTGAATCGGTAATCGGAGTGGTGGGAGTTGGTAGCTGCCCGAGAGGAATCGTGGATTGATTTGCCGATATGTTAAGCGGGCTTAGACGTGTGATAATATGTGGTTTCGTTGGCACTCGATTTGTCTGAACGATCAAGTTCGGTGGACGGATAGTCAACACAGTGGTGGATGGGATGGTGGCTGGAGTGATGGTTGGTGTGGTGGTCCGCTTCAGTAACTCCTTATCACAGCCACGACCAACTAAGCTAGGCGAAGTAGTGACAAGTGACAGTTTGGACATTGTAGGAGTGAACTTGCTAATACGTTGAAGCAGTGTATCACATGAGGAAACTGACGAATCCGTACTGACTGTACAGCTCCTTGATGGCGAATTCAAAGGCTGCTGATAAGTAAATCCCTCTGCAATGAGCGAGGCCTTCCGTGGTCGCTGTGTTGAAGGAGGAAAGATGAGAGATCAGGGCTGTAACCATATCTCAAAAAAATTGTGGTTGTCATTTCACAGCGACAACATAAAAGTAAGCAAGCATATACAAGACAAAAATATGCTACTGAAAATGAAAACAAATTTTTGTCGTCCACGATCGATATAACAGAGCTTCTATGATGAACAGCCTCCTTAACTCGAACATACAACACATAAAAAAGTGTAACAGCCTGACAAAGAAAGGCTCACACAATCAGATCGCAAGGCCAGGTTGCAAAATCTCGCATTTGAAACGCGAATATGCCCAGAGCTGCCAAACTAACTTCTAAATTCGTTTCAACAAATTTGACAGAAAGTAAGCGAATGCACTAAATGCAAAGTGAATTCTACACACATGAAAAAAACGCATAAAGGAAGCAGTGAAGAACCACCAGTATCCCGCAGTTTTGATACGTGCGGGAAACTTTACACCACCAATCGATCGAAATAGCAGCCAACCAACTAGACCGCTCAAGCGACTAAAACCAGTTGAACGAAGATGTGGTTAGGAATACCGAATCGTGATTGAGAGCGGTAACAAACTGGTGCTCAAAAATAGCCTACTCGCAATGACAGTTGGCTGAGGTTGATGTTGCTATCGAGGTGTGATTACAGTGGTGTATTGACAATAACGAAGTTCGCCTGATGTTTTCAGAGCGAGCAGACTTCCATGACTAACAATCTCGTTCTACGTATGACGTGTGCAAAACTAATCGTTTGTCACGCCACATTCCTGTTTAAGCGTGTAACCGCTGATATCAAGCGTAGGGAATTATATATTCCACCTATCAGCAAACGAATATCATCGTACAATGGCAGCGTGTGCTGGATTAAGATGGAAGTCACAGTCAGGGAGCCAGTGTGATCTGCGTTAGCAGTACCAGTCCCCAGTTCGAAGCTCGATTCAACAGATCGTTCACGGCATTTTGGCTAGAGTCGAGACGGTAATGGACACTTTTGACTGATAACACTATTACACGTGACGATCAAAATATTTTGTTTCCAAATATATACCGTCAGCATTCATCGTTTAATTAACGCCAACCTCCATTGCAACTCAGTGCAACAATCCGGTGAGTGGTTGAAACACAATCCACCACTTGGGACGAACTCCGCGCCCCGTGGTTAAACATAGGTATGGACGAGTATGACCAGCCGATTAAGCCAACGTTCTCCGAGTAAACTAATGGAACACGCTACGTCGAATAGTAAGTTTAATGGCCGAGGTTTGAAATGAACCGCAGTAGTGGGATGTACATCACACCACCTGGGTATCCAAAGTATACACTTTTAAAGCACTTTCCACAACGGATAGCTGGCATGCGAGTGTGGATGTGTCGATATATACCAAAAAAGCAAATTGAGCTACAGATTCACTGATGGTACTCTCGTGTTCCCGAAAAACGTTCAAACGATACTCCTCGCAAACTGTTAACTGACACACTTCTTAACGATAAAAAAGAAACAATTTGTGTATTGAACCTCTCATTCAACGCACGATGACACTTCAACGTTGGTACACCTTATTCGTTCACCTTTAGATGACAAAAACAAAGATGTGGTCGTGCGCTTTTGGAATCACAGTAAAGCATTCAACCGGAACTCTGCTGCTTCATTTCACATATTATAATGTGAACTCAATGTGTCCTACTTGATTCCACCGTCGTGAGCAGCAGCCGGTAAGCTATAAAGGGGAAAGGTTAACGGTGATACCGAGTGTTATGAAGTCCCTTTTTTTTCGTCCAAAACCGCCTTCTTCCTCGAGAAAACGATTTTATCCGACCAGAATGAGTGGAAATGTCATAAACAGTCGAGAAGTAATCTTCACTTCTTTTTACCCGTTCGCTCATTCCGCTATGCTTGTTTGTGGCCTAGTGACCGTAACTACTATTTTTGGTAACTGTCTCGATTTTCTGATTCGGGAATGCATGTAGGTCTCTATGTACATTGTAAATTTCTGCTTGTGGCATATGTTGTTGGGGCGGAACAACGCTGTTTGTGCACCCCTCTTTTGGTGTGTCTTGGGAGCAATTAACGGGGACAGTCGCGTTATTTTCTGGACTAAGATCTTCGGTGTTAATTATTACCAGGAGGAAAATCCGAGTTCTGTCAGGCGTATTGCTATATCGTGGATGAACCAGCATATGCTTCCGAAGGTTTACAACACCAAGTAAGGACGGTATCTTGCAAAGTGAAATGATTTCTTCGTTTCTGTTTCAACTCATATTTCCGAAATGACAGAATGTGCAGGCGATATTGCTTTTGGGAGCATATCAAATCACTGCCTCATTAAATCGTGCCTTATAGGTAGCTTTATGCATATGTTGAAAATCCTTAACGCGACACTGTAGCAACGTAGCATTTTTTCGCCTACAGGTTGTCGACCCACTCATTTTACTGTCAGTGCTCCCTTGTTCCCACAAACACAGCCCAATTACACAATTGTGCATCTTCCTGCACTTCCATTCAAAATGGTCAAAAAATATTGCTTCCGTAAATACCGGAGCTAAACGTTTGAGCAGAGTGATCGAATTCACTATCATCTCCTCAGAAATTGGTTGTACATTTAAGTAAGCTTCTGTACATCCACAGCGGCTGCATTGCTCGAACATTGTAAGTGCAGAATCTACTTTAAACATCCAAAAATTGGTGGTAGAGTCCATAACTTTTCTCTCTACAGTAAGAGATATAAAGCGCCAATCTTTACGTCAATACACGTTATCAAAACACGTGTGTAACTGTGGTAATTTGAAAACAACGCATTTTCTGAGGTTTGTTCATCGTAGTTAAAGTCTTCCCACGGTATACAAAAATTGATTTGTGGACAACACGGAAGCAATTAGTAATTTGGTTTATTGGTAACACTTTACATGTGACACCGAAACTTCGTCAGACCAGATAATGGTTGGATGAAACGACGATCTCAACAGACGAACACTGATTCCACCACCAAGTTTCCTTGAAAGTAGTTAACTATTTGGTCGATCTACTGGATCTATAGTATACTGTTTTAACTTCCACATGTTCCGGTTCAATGTAATTAGCAATTCTTACCCAGTGTCGACCCACCTAACCCATAATACAGAACCTTCCTATCTGTCCAGCTGTTTACGTACAGCCCGTCTTAAAAACCACCAAAATTGCAACAGATTCACCTGATTTGACGAAGTTTCTACGTAAAATGTGAAACAACATTGTTCCCTGTTAACTGGTTGTTCCAAAATTATGACCTCTCGGCCGGTCCCAAACATAGTTAAACCATTCTGCTAGATGTTCAGCCAACTAATCTCATTACTATGCGGCGTCGTACATAGCGCCCACCACCCCATAGATCGCTCACCTTCTGTACGAAACAAAACTCGTCTTCCGTCGTCTCAGTCCCTAACAAGTTTTGTCCTCGACCTAACAGTTCAAACAGAGGAAGCTCTCATGAGCAAACCGTGTTAACCACTGCGCCAATGGCGACACATCAGAGACGACAGAAGTAACGAACGTGAATGGGCAATTACTTTTCTTGTGAGTAATGCCCAGGTAGTCCGATCACCTTGACATGAGATACGTGAACTAGTAACTCCAACTGATAACATCGCGATTAGAACTCTTGAACCATATTCAGGAGTGCCTTGAACAGCCATCAATCTACCAAAATCTTGTCTTACCCGCCTGAAAAATGACGATGCTGGTCCGGTACTCGACGTGATGTGCGCCACAAGTGATCACTGGAGCATCTACTCGATCACTTCATCATATGAACATCAATAACACTGGGTGAGTCACAACTGATGAACAATTGCGTGAATCCATAGGACGCTGTTGCCTTGGGACGCTCAGACAGCCATAACGCAAATTTAAGCAACGTCAGTAAATGCGCCTGTGTGGACAAAACGAACTGCTACGAACCGAGAGAGCAGCGCTAGTACTAATACCTGTTCACATCCCAAATGAGGAGGAAGGCAGTTTGGGACCAGTAATGTTGAAAAAGTGGGACTCGATAATCCCAATTATTTCCTCCGGTACACAAAATACGATGTGGCTCCAAGCTCATCACCTATTAAAACCACCTAGCACACGTGGACAAAAAAAATATGAGTACATATAGGCACAGGCGCAATAGCCCGGTCACAATTTGTGGCCATCTACTGCAACATCGAAAATTAATCTCAAGGTCAATCCGAAAGAGTACTGCATCAAGCACTAGAGCAAAATGACTAATGAACAGTTGCTTGTGCACCGATAGATTTAGCTTATCCGTCAACGCAAGAATAGCGCTGGCCACGCAGGTCGCAACAAAATAATTCAAATACTAGTTATGACACATTCGAGATTCATTGTCCTCAAAAGCTGATTTTGGTACATTTATTTCACCGAATAAGTACAGCCCAGTTACTGTATATCCATACAACCGGTCGTAACGCGGTGTACGGAGGATCAAATGGGCAGAGATAGACTACAACGTACGTAGGCAGTCACTGGCTCTTTCATTCCCTCGAAAGTTTAGACGTTCGAAGGAAGTCACATAAGTTTAAAAATGCGGTCGATTTTATGGATAAAAATTGACAAGCTGGTAATTCAACAAAATCAACCAAAAGTTGCCATTGGTGAAAAAAAAACGAAAAACTCTACTGCTCAAACGATTTTGTGAAAAGTCGACTTCCCATGGGCTATTCTATTCTGGCTGTAACACTCACACTCCCCAGGGAACCCCATGAGGAGACAGCCGAAAAGAATCGTTCGACCAACAGAACAACTGAACGTTAGGCTAGAAGAATACTACGACCACTGGTGACCGAAACAGCTATCTACTGCTCATGATTTGTCAGAAAATGGAAATGTTCCCAGCGTGCCCATGCACGGTCGAAATACTGGGCTACTTTCCGGGAGTCTTCCTTGCACTTAGTTTAACAAAAGGGGGTATCATTTCTACACAAAGAATATGTTCCTGTATGTCGTCGGTACATACTTTTGGACTGTTTAGAAAGGAGAACCAAGTTTAACATGCGCCAACCAAGACGTTCACATCTGATTTTCAATATAGTTCGCAGAAGTGTCGTCAAGTCTGACAGAAATATCCTGTCATCTCTTTTAACGATGTGTTATTCGTCAGAGCCTGAAGAGATAACAAAAAGCGAACACTTACTCGGACACTTGTATGGTTTTCGATCGAAGTCTGACGTATTGAGATGGTACCATTCACCGCGGAAACGGTCACATCTGAAAGGGACTTAGGAGGTAACTTTGTGGCTTGTTCGTTTTCTTGACCGAAGGCTTTGAGTGGCTGTTTGGGGGAAAGTTTGTTAGAAAAGTAAGATAAATTAGTTTTCACTTAGTAAGAACATCAGACTAAACGTGGCTCCAATCGTAAATGTTAAAAGAAAAAACTCCCCACATTTTCCAGCAGTGAACACGGATTTGAATGTAACAACAATAAACTATTCCGACCATTGCCCAAATTACGCACAGAAATATGTGGTTTTAGGCAAACCTGATAAAACCGTGCTACAAACTGTCATTAAGTGTGACAGTAACGGAATTGAGAAGTGTAACTGGAAAACGGATTTGAAAATATAATCATTAAGAAAACCCACCAATCCAATCAGTCCAGGTATACCAATGAATAACGCGACATACAGTGCCTGATTATTTCCGGCCACGGCAATGGCAAGGGTGCTCGGAGTCGAATATGGATAGCTGGCATAACCCAGACATCCCTAAGGATCAGAAAATTGAAAGCCCTTGAGCTTTATAACATCGATGGCCAGCCGTGGGTACACCCGATTCAAGCGAGTAAACGCAGTTATCAACTGCCAAATATGTAAAAGCGGCTTAGGAGAAGTGGTCTCTTTCCAGAGTGACCCTCCTAGTGGTGAAGCCATCTGAGTAACGAACATTGTTTTAGTTCATGAAGCGATCCCCACAAAAACTCTCTATCACCCACTACTTACAACAGACGTTTATTGTCGGCGTATGGTGGGTACCCATGTGCAATCGTTCATCTTCTTTTTAAGCCTAAAACTGCTTGCAAAACAGGGGCCGGACTCTGTGTGGTAGTGTGGGGCGAGCGTCACTTTCTTTATTCGGCACACGGATACCACATACCTCATTGCTAAGCCCGGTCATGCTCATTACTTCACCCCCTTCATCTCTGAGGTTGTACATCGTTTCGTCTATACCGCATTGACTCACAGATCGTGTTTAAAACTGGTATCATTCCACCACCTTGCATCCGCCTTCGAAATTTGAGTCTCCCATAGTTCCCTTGTTATTCACATTGTAAAAGTAACATACCAGTAAGCCTAAGCATGCCAGTTTGGGAACAGTCGTACGGTCCACATGTGAATAGGAAATATATACTATTGATTTCCTTCCGTGGAAATATCATTTCCAATTCTGACGGACTGTTGCAACAGGAAATAACTGGGTGGGCGAGAATGTTCGGGATCAATCATTCACGAACCGCCACAATCCACTCAAAAGTGGTGTGGTTCATTGCTTTATGTCTCACCATATACACACACCTTCAGCTGTCAACACCCTCCCAATTACGACCTGAGTCTTGTTTCAAACAAGGCACCGTCATGCATGAAATAACTAAATATGACCAAGGGGAAGTGTACTCATATCACACTAGTTAAAAGTAGTGAATACTGAAGAATCTTGACTGTCAAACCGCGTTTTTCCTTCGTTGCATTTTTTCTTTCCCATAATGAGCATCTTGGTGGTTACTTTCCCGGCCCTCTCCCGAAAGTTTTACTATAAACGGAGGGCACTGAATATGAACATTGACCTACGTGGTCTACTTTGATAACCACACATCACACCTATGCATTTAGTGCACGTAACCGATTAGGCCTGACGTGAATTAACGAGAAAAGCGATGTGAAAAACTGGCTTCAAATAAGTATTGTTGGTCAGTATCATTATCACGGAGATTTCAAGGCGAATCCGCTAAGAGAATCAAGCTTAGATGGCAC
Source organism: Paragonimus heterotremus (assembly GCA_013368495.1). Lineage (NCBI taxonomy): Eukaryota > Metazoa > Platyhelminthes > Trematoda > Plagiorchiida > Troglotrematidae > Paragonimus > Paragonimus heterotremus. The sequence goes on along the minus strand of LUCH01000097.1, from coordinate 62,902 downwards.
TCGACCCACGCGAAAAACAACTGAAAGTAAGACACCAATCTCAGGAAGAAGCGCGTCCTGAGATGATACAAAACTACTATATATACTGACTTTATATGCCCAAATAAGCGTTTATCCGACGATAACAGACGTGAGAGTGAGTGCACGTGCGTGTATCATGTGTTCACCCTGCAGTTTCAGATCATATTTCTGCGTGATCGGGACTGATGTTCCGTCAAGATTTACTCGAATTGGCCTTAACACAGAACAGATGTGAAGTGATTGCACCTCCCGTTTGTCAATCTGTCGCCGGCAATCAATGCTCATTTTCACAACTTGCGTTCAAACTCCTACAAACAGCATTTCGCTTGATCAATATGTTGACGGCATCAGGAAAAAGTGTCATGATGCTCATCCGAACTGGCATTTTTTCATGTTAAGTTAAGACAAAGAAAAACGTAAGATTGTTGCTTTTATCGGTCTAGTTCTACTTAGTAAGCTGTTCAAAAGCGGCACTAAGTGAACTTACTGGTTAGGTATAACGATTTTAATCAAAATACGGGCGACGACTAGTAAGAGAAAGGCTCACCAAATAAGCACTGAGGCAGGCACCTTTACGTTGCTAACGCACTATCATCAGTAAAGGTATAAGGTGATTTGCGAGCACTCGTGGATGAACACGAACGACAATAAGCAATATCAGCTACGAGTACGTATCAGGCAGACAAAAACCATTCTGGTTTTAATGTTTCGGACTGTCACTCATTTATTAGCACTTTCATATAACACTAGGCTATTAAACAAGAAAAATGGCGCTGATAGGCAATCCACGATGATGTTCAAGCCGTTATGACGGAACACATAATTCATCTACATAACACCGATGGGTGCGAAAATTAGCTTGCTACTAGTGACACACTGTAGCTAATCTGTGGAAAGAGACCGGTTAATATCTTTGGCACAACTTATAAGACTCGCTGTAGTCAGGACAACCAGCTGAAAAATCATTTCAGATAAGAAAACGATAGAGGATTGTGACCAGTAAGCTGCTGGGCACTCTAGAGTTAGGAAATCGAAAAACTGATCAACGCTAAATTCAGCTAGCCACCAGGATTTAAATCTAACAAGAAAGGTGCATTAGTACCAGATAGCTCCAATGCAGTGAACTAATCAGCTATACAGATTACACACCACGTTCAAGCAATGTCCACACATTAGTAGATTAACAGTTTACTTGAACTTTAAAATGATCGTCTTAATGATTCAAGCGTCTCTAACCGTTAAGATGCTATGTAAAGGCAGAGTAAGAGTCAACTGACACTTAGGAGAGTAGGAACGCGTTAGGTAACTTGGAGACGTGGAGCACATTTGAGAAGGCTGTTACAGCAGTCCAACTCAATCCCTATGGTTTTGAAGTCCCTGGTATATAAGTTGGGAATAATAAAAATCCCACACACGCTCCAGATCGGCCAGTTTTTCTGCTAGAACTCAAAATAATTAACGTCTAAAACAGTAATCCACAAACCGCATGGTCGCGAAAAGTGGAACAAGAGTCACCTAATCCTCCGCCGACATCTATGTCTCTGCAGATGGCCACAGAAACAACGCAAGTCTCCCGAAACGGTCAAGAAACCTCGCTGCTTCGCGTACGGAGTGTACGGCGCGCAGAGTTTATAAAAGAGGGCTATCAAGCATTACCAACAATCCATCGCTTATCAAGCAAAACTAAGAAGGCTAACTGGACTCACAAAACCCCTACCTAAGATTATAAATGTTACAATGAAATACCCACAAATAAACAAAACGATCACGAGATAGAGCACTCCCAAGGAATCTTCCTTGTACTATACCTTATGAATACCTATCCAAACATCCCGTTGTTCGGTTCACTTTCCAGTGTTTAAATCATAGCGTACTCATTACCGCACGACATACAAAATCACGGTGTGAACATAGACAGACTGCCTAATAGAGATAAGAGTGAGTTTTGAAACACGGTTAGAACCTACAATCACGTAATTATCAGTCAAACGTCGTTATTGAGTTTTCGCGAGTAATGGTATCATAGCAAATTCAGCTGAACAATGGTAAAATTCATACCGCCGAAATTGATTACCGCCACCCCTTCAATTGACCCCAGTCGAACAGTGAAAACTATACGGATTCTAGCCCCAGAGGTGTGCGGTGGTCATGTCACACGTAAATGTCTTCCTTGCTCTGTGCTAAATCATCGTCTCCAACTTTATCCTCATTCAGCTGCAACACCAACAAAGTACACTAGACGTCGCCAGCGACAAGCCGGCGTCCTCAACATGTGGCCCAACCACCTAAATCAAGACCAAAACGATTGAAATTCAATAGGCACGGGCGCTACAACTGAACACAGACGTCGATCATAGAGCACTCGAAAAGGCTTCACGTCCTTCGCCTTGGGTGGCCATAACACTCTAAGATCTGCTCACATGATCACTCTGTGTGTACATCTTTTATCACTGCTATAAGGATCGTTACATTCAAAAACCTACACAGACTGGCTTGGGTTTGGGAGGACCAACTCCTTTTTCATTTGTTATACTCCAATCGACGCTACATAATAACTTTTACAGCCCTACTGCTCAAGATCTAATTCAGATGACCCTACCAATCTGTTAAAAGCGCTATACAGTATGAGACTACGGGGTGTATTTGAAAGCAATCAGCAGTGCCAAATACCCAAAACGGCATTCATGACGCTTAAAATTTGTCAGCAGCGTAATCGAGATTCGTTAGTCTTCCAGTGTATGGGCGGTACACGCTCACATTGTGACTACTGTAGACAGTTGGTGAGAAAACGAAAACATGTTGTAAAGCAAAGACAACTGTGATAAACACCATTGAATTTATCAGACGGACCTTAGCAGTGCAGTACACAGCTGGCAGTTTAACCAATCACCAAAGTTAATCGTAGTATATTCTGGGAAATAACACAGTGCCAATGTTATATTCACAAACTATGCAATACAACTAGTCAGTGACAAGTGTTTCTGCATTCTTATTCGGCACGTAGCTGCATTGTCACCACTACAAAAGCGTTAATTTTACAACACCCCCGGTAATACCATTCGCTTCTGGCCACGTTCACCGGGCACAAACAACGCGCAAAGTGACAAACGTTGGACAGGCATACATGAATTTGATTATGTATAACAAACACCATGATTCTAGCCGTAGTTGGAGTCATGCTTCTTGCGAGTTTCACAAGAGCCCTTTGTTCCCCTTCTGATACGAGAAATCGTATCGATTTACCATGCGAATATGGCAGCTGGCAGCTGAAATAAACTGCGAGGTAGCCAGATGATAAAGCCACAAATGAGCGCGATGAAAGCTCGGATCGTCCCGCTGATTAAAGCAGGGAGATGTACCTGTCATGTCTAGGATCGTGTGACCGCGAATAAATGTCAGTGCAGTGGTCAGCGACGTGTCTATACTAAGAGTATTATGGATTGCGTTATATTTCCATCCTTTTCTTCAATTCCTTATTATTCTTTCACTGTGAACGGTAACAACGGCCCGGTATAGCACCAACAGATATGGTTCAAAGTAAAAATGTGCACATTAATTAAATTAACTGTCTTTTGGGGACACTTAATTATGAACTGTACCCAAACGAGACGACCGAATATACCAGAACATGAATAATATTCACTGATAGCTAATAACTACTGAGCACACACCTACCGAATTAGATTTATCGCTGACGGCAGTTTTCCGTGCAGATATTTGATCAGTAGCAGCACGTCTAGTGGTGGAACTAGAATGATGGAATTCCTGAAGCTTCACTGTAAAAGCATATAACTGCTGAAGAAACTACCTGATAGTTCATCAAGTCACACAGTAAAGAACACATTATGCGGGTGAATCTGCCGCGGCATTCTTCATCCAGCGGAACTCCCATTTCCTGGGAATAAATGGACGCCAACTCTGGAACAGAACATAGTCTACAACAGAGACGAAGTGAGTGTGTGCAGAATTTCTTACGTCATTATTTTTGGATCCTCCTCAAGAAGATTAAACAGAAATAATCCAATATGATCTCGTGTACCCGAGCACATAACGCTTGAAGAAAGCCGGTGTTTTTAACGCTCACGGTCACATACACACCGTATATCGAACAACGTATTCCCAAAACACAGATCTGACTAAGAAAAATATTTCATTTGACGTCAGCTGTAACACAAAAGGATACCTAAACAGTAAGGTCAATTGCTTGAAAGTCGTAATGTTTGAAACACATGAGAATAGTGGTAGCAACGCAAGAAATAATGATTAGTAACAAACCGTACATTATGTACGCATCAGAAACTAAAATTCGGAAAAGGGTCGGCAAGGTACAGTGCACCTCAACGGCACACTTGAATTTATCAACTGTTGTTCTTGTCACAGGAAACTTCTCCAAAGTACTACAGGTTGGGATGACCAAAACGGTTAATAAGTGCGGCAGTAAGTCAAACAGACTAACTGACGCCACGTCACCACCGAGTAGTACATGAAGCGGTAAGTTGGGTTGTTAAGATAGGCTAGGCAAGGCTATGAAGTTGGTGGACGATCACAGGTTGTCAAGAGATCAACCCACCAAGTTTTTGAAATACACAGGAACACCTTAACAGATGAGTTATGTAAAACATATTCCTGTTAATAAGCTTATACGTGTATCGTGCCGCTGGTCCCCACTGACTGGGTTATCTAACCATTCAGCGACAGGTAAACAACAACTTAATCAGATGTAAAACTGCCCGTACTAACCGCAAGATTTACTTCTACGAGCAAGTTAAAGAGATGGAGAAGGCATTTTTGTCAGGCGATAGTCGGGTTGTTTTTTCTGACTCGTAGGTGCACTGGCCGCCGGCAAGATGTTATACTATATATGAAACGGTTAGGTCATGAATGTACAGCTTGTTGCAGCAACTTGACAGATGGGACGAGCTTTTTGAGAAGTCTTCCAAATGAATTCAGCCAACTCGTCCAGTTGCGGATGGTGAAGACTGTGTGGTAAGTTATGACGTTTCACGTGGTCCCCTGTCGGAAGGTGGAATGGTTTTTGAGCTAAATCACTGACACTCTCTGACCTAGAAATGTGTCGCAGTAGATAGCGAGCTCGCATTCACAGGAATGTTTGCTTTTTTCAATTTCTTAGAGCTCCAGTGGTTTTTATTTTTCTTCTTTCTCTCCGTTTTTACTCTTACATCCGTGCTTCTCCATATTTGTATTTGTTTGTTACTCTGCTACTATATGGAGCAGTGTCAAGACCTACGGCAGTCCAAACCACAATAGCCACGGACAGGATAAAAAGTTGAAAATAATGAGGGTGATAAATCAAATGATTCTGTTGCTCGAGTCGGCATTCACTGCAACATTCACGATTAATATTTCGGGAGATAATTAACCGCAGAAAACAGACGACGCCAAAATGCTGCATGAAATATTATATATATATATATATATATATATATCACCGGGTGATCGCACATTTCGAACGTTCCGGAATACGCGCCAATGAACGGCCACACTGCTCACGCGATCAGTCCAGTTAATGTGGACTATTTGACAGAGACAACGATGGCCAAACACCGTGAGCTTGTTGAAATCTTTCTTGCGAACAGGCCATGTTTCGGAACCATAGAGCAAAACAGAACGTATACAAGAATTATATAATCTTCCATTCAGCGACAACCGGACGTCTTTTCGACGCCACAGATGACGCAGTTTGGTAAAGGCAACTCGTACCTTTGCTATCCTCGCTGATATCTCATCAGCAATATTACAATCTGACGAGATGGTGCTACCCAAGTATGAGAAACTGTTCACAGTCTCAAGCGAATTACCTGCAATAAAGAAAGTAGGAGTGGAAATGCCCCAGTCTTGAAGCAACACTTTGCACTTTGAAGGTGCAAAGCGCATTCCATACAAACCAGCTCGGTCACTCACCGTGTCCGGCATGGTCTGCGTGTCTTTGGCAGAGGAGCTAAGTAAAACAGTGTTGTCCGCGTACTCCAGATCGGTCAATCTAGCACCAGGAAGAAGCTCAACACCAAGATCACTGGATTCCTCAAGCGCACCCTCCAGAATGTCGTCCATGACAAAATTGAACAGGAAGGGGGAAATCGGACACCACTAGAAGTGATGAACGCCCGAGACAGTTGTCCATAAACCCTCACCCTGCTTGCAGAGTGGATATACTGTGATCTCAATAGATTCACGTATTTCCCTGGTACTCCCTTGCGAAGGAGACAGGTCCAGAGAACGTTGCGAACAATTGAATCGAAAGCAGCCCTCAGGTCCAAAAAGACCAAGACCGTCGGCTGTCTGTAACGGTGCCGATGTTCCAATATCCATAGCAATACAAAAATGTGATCAAAGCTACCCCGACCGGATCGCAATCCTGCATGTTCTTCGCGTATATGAATTCCTCTGGCCTTAGTGAGCCGACGTAAAATGAGGCTAGTAAGTAACTTGCACGCAACAGACACTGAACTGATACCTCTGTGGTCGTCACATAGACTTCGGGCCCTCTTTTTGAAGACGTGAATGACTGTTGATAGCCACCAATCACGAGGCATCTCTTCAGTCTCCCAGATCGTCTGGAGGAGTTTTGTCAGTTCTGATATCAACCTCTCTTCACCATCGTTGAAAAGAGAATGGGGGTGGAGGTCTGGTCCAGGAGCCCTATTACACTTAAATAACTTGGGCTCTAGGACCACTTCTGCTTCCGACGGAGAGCCGTCTGGACGGCAATAACTCACCATTCGGAGTCCGTCGTCCACATGGTCTGGTTGAGACCAACTGAACTGCCTTTCAAAATGTTTAGCCCATCTGTCAAGTCGGCGCGATTGACTGGTGATAAGTGAACCATCTTTTTCACACGTGTTCTCACTTACACCGACCCGATGGCCAGTACAACCACGGATCATGGAAAAAAGCCTTCTGCTATTCCCAGATAAAAAGGCCGTTTCCAGCTCTTTCGATTGTTCCACCAAGTAGTGCTCACGGTCTTTGCGCAAGCTTCTAGTTAGATTATGTTTAAGTTCTCAGCGGTCATCATCATATTTAGAACCAGGTGGGATCGAGTGACGCTTGTTCATGAGGTTTATCGACATGACGGAAATTCAGTTCCGTCGCAACTGAACAGCTCCTCCGGAACATGCTTGTTCACAACATGCTTTCATAGCTTCAGCGATTTGTTCCCAGTGTTCGTTAGGATCCATCGTCTGACTCGAACTTGACAACTTGTTCACCAGCACATTCCAGTTAGCGTTCTTCATACTCTGATCGCTCGAATGCCAGTTGAGCACCCTGCATTTACGAGCGTAGGTCTTCTGGGCAAATGACAAAACAAAACGGGCACACACTACAGCATGGTCCGAGTCCAGGTGGTTGCTCCAAAAGGCACGACAGTCCTTAACAGAGTGACATCACTTGTAACTAACTGCTATATGATTCAACTGTGTCCACGGTTGGGAAGCACACGGAGGTCTTCAAGTAACACAGTGCTTTTTCCTGTGTCGGAATGCGGTGCTCGAAATATAGAGATCGTGAGATGCGCATAGCTGTAGTAGTCTTTCGCCATTATCAGTGCGTTGTGCGTGGACACCACACATATCTCCTAGCCGCTTCTCATCCGGAGAAAGACGACCAAGCTGAGCATTCAAATCGCCCGCTAGTATGATGATGTCTGAGTGTTTAGTTTGCCTCAGAAGGTCAACTAAAGCGTCATAGAACGCACAGCTGTCCGTTGCAGCGTACGCTGATATGATGAATACATAACGTCTTTCTGATTTGCGTCGACAGACTTTTACCGCCGTACTGAGTCTGACAGCACACCAGCGACTGTTCACTGGGATCCAGTCGAGCAAGCAATGCTCCGCTCTGGAACTGAGTGCGATTCCCACTGCAGCTAAACCGCGAGATTCAGCTTCGGCGTCACCAGAAACCCTGAGACAGAGGCGCTTGCATCGACAGTTATCAAGAGGTGAGCTCAAATGGATAACCGTGCTAGAATCGTAGACTCGTGTCACCGACACACAGCACACATCAAGTTCCAGACCTGAGAGAGCATTAGCCAGAGCAGTTTGTTGACCGACTTGTGGGAGAGTGCCGACATTGAAGGTGCCAATGTTTACCAGTTGTCTTAGCCTCAGAAAACAATTACCGCCCGAGGGCACATGGAAATCAGAAGATATGGAGAGTGAAGTAGTAAGAGGAAGTTGTGTTGGGTGGAGAACGATAACTTCCGATACTTCCCGGTCGTTTGTGCCGCGAAAGTGGGTTAATTTGAGTGATTCCATCCCAAGTCTCTAACTCAAAAGTCTGACCTGTGAGACGATATGATATAGGGTTTCCTTGGGAGACCCTACCCGGAGCCAATAACTCAAGAGTCTGACTCACTTGACAGTGAGAGGCTTGCCTAGCCCGACGATGCAGTGACTAAGGCATTGAGGTCTGATTCTGAGCTCTGCTGCGCGCAGTGAATGTACTCGAAGCTACATCAAGCCTTTGGGAGATACCAAGTGCTTTTTGATCATATTGGATAGTACGCCGGCGGTCACGGTCAACCGTTGGGCGATCGGAGTGCTCTTTGTTCAAGGATACCTTTTCTAACCCCCTTCTTCCTGATACGGAAGACAGCAGTGCCGCAACTATAAAAATAGTTCTGCTGTATGTTCATAGAATCGTGCCGCGTTACCTAAACACTCTTACGAGATCAGTAGTGCGACATACAACCCTATGAATGTAACTATTTTTCGTCTGACTGCTCTCCTTTGGCTTGTCTGACAAGGTTGCACCTGGAAGGACTGGAATCCTAGTCAGCATAGCTCGCCGGACCAAAACAGCACACAAGCCCGACCACCTCGCCCAGGTAGCATATAGGTATACGGAACCAACCCTTCAGAACATGCCTTAAATCTTCGGAAGTTCCTAGACGTGGCCAGGAAGTACGGATTGACTTTCAGTGAATCAAAAAGCCCCATCGCCATCAAACAAATCAAACCTCTATTTTATGAGGTATCCAAGACCAGTATCAACCCGGATCCCGATCGCCTGAAACCTCTACGAGAATTAGCCCCTCCACTTAACTTGAAGTCCTAGCAACGAGTGGTGGGATTATTCGCTTACTATTCACGGTGGATATTTCACTTCTCTGATAAAATCCACAAACTTGTGCACAATAACACATTCCCCCACTCAATGAAGTCAGGGACTCCTTTGAGGCTCTAAAAGAAGCGTTATCCAAAGCCGCTATCTCTACTACTCATTACGATACACCTCTGGTTGTCGAGACAGACGTCTCTGATGTGGCGATCTCAGTAACTGAATTAAAAAGGCCGACCGATGGTCTTCTTCTCGCGTAGTCTGTTGCTCAGTAAACGGCACCATTCCACCGTAGAAAATGAAACGTATGCAGTCGTGGAATCCATACGTACTTGGAACCATTTTCTACCTCGCAACCATCTTAAACTTGTTACAGATCAGCGTTCTGTCGCCTTCATCTACGGCAATTAGCACACAGGGAAAGTCAAGAACGATAAAATTGAACGTTGAACGCTGCAACTGTCTCTGTTAGAGTTCAATGTTGTGTATCGACCTGGTATAGACAATCGAGTGGTAGATGCACTCTCACGTAATTGTTTCGGGGTGCTGATGACAAATATCGACTTGAAGGGACTACACGAAGCGGTTTGTCATCCCGGCGTTTCTCGCTTGACGCACTTCGTGCGCGTCAGAAACCTACTCTTTTCAGTGGCGGTTCGTAGCGTTGTTGTCAACTGTTCAGTATGCTGTGAAATCAAACTTCGAGATTTCTCCAAAGCTCGAGGCGAGCTCACAAAAACCACACAACCATTTGAAAGACTGTCGACTGATTTTAAGAAACCCCTTCCATCAGTAACCCACAATCGTTACTTAACAACTACTAATTAATATTCTCAATGTCTTTTTTTGCATGTCCCCATCAGACTAGCGAGAGAATTATTAAATGTTTTTATCAGTTGTTTCCGTTGTTTGATACTCCGGTGTACATTCATTCTGGTCATGGACCGTCATTCATGTCGTCTAGTGTTCAACAGTCTCTTCACGAAAAGGAAGTCGCGACAAGTAGAAGGACATCATACAATCCCCAGGATAGCGGGCAAGCAGAGCGTCTGAATGAAACGCTGTGGAAAACCGTGCTACTCGTCCTGAAATCTCGTAACTTGGCAATCAATCAATGGGAATTTTCCCTTTTCGAAGCTTCGCACTCCGTCGGATCACTCATGTGTACTGCAACTAATGCCACACCACATGAAAGATTAATCCTCTATAACCGGAGGTCGACCTCCGGAACAACCCTCCCGATGTGGCTCACTAAACATGGGCCGGTGTTGTTTAAGAAGAAAGTCAGACAGTCTAATTATGATCCACTCGTCGAAGTCGAATTACTTCAGTGCAATCCACAGTACGTATAGATCCCAAGAAACTTTCAAAAACAAGTACAGATGAATAGAGCAAAGTTAGAGAGAACCAGAAATGTTGCAGATACAGTCACGCTACCGGGTGCAGCAGGCTGTCATCTTGGGCAGCATTTCTAACCAGCGACTAGGGTGATCACTGAGTCCCCAGAAGGGGCGGCAATACTCACCTACTTCATAGCCGGGGACTTCAAAGTTGGTGGTCACGTTACTGCGAGTCCACCTGAAGAGTTAGTTCAGTCACTGATGGTCACCGTGGAAAATGGTGGGCGCAATAAACTCAGGCGGCCCTTAGCCTGTCAGTCGTTATGTGGCGCTCCCAGATGGGGCACCTTTATCGGTTGGAAGAAGGTGATACCTGATGCGCTGACGAAGCTAAATTGGACTGTTGAGATTTCTTTCAAGCTGCAGCCCACCAAGTTCAAGAAAGGAGCAGTTTCTGACCCAATCTAGTGATTGACCTCTGCAGATTTTCAAGGCACCGTTTGGTTTGTAGGAGATTTAGGCACGGCTCTTGAATACGCGAATCAATACGAGGCCTGAAGAACGCTTGCCAATACCAGTTATCTTCATAAGCTGAAATAACGCACCCCATGAATTAAGTATTAAGGTGAAATGTGCCACGGATCTACTGCTCGAATAGTTAAATACAAATATCAGAGACTAACGGGCGGCGATGCCAAAGTTTTTGACGAGGTTACTATATGTCTCAAGGGAGGGTGGTCGCGTCTAGTCTTCCAACCACGACGGTCTCACTAAATCTAAGCATAGGTCACCACACGTCTAATTTTTTTAAACCTTGGGATCATCTAGAAACAAATGATCAGAAGATACGGAAGCCGTAAAACAGGAGTCCAAAGACTGAACACCGCTGGGAGCATCACGCTCCCTAGAGCTCATCGAGAACTACATCAAACAATTCGTTGTAAAGCAAAAACTGTAGCCGGTATTGCCTGGTTGACTCGGTAACAGTTCTGTGCTTATCCTGTAATACTCATGCCCCACATGCATACATGCCGTTTGTCATCCACTTCAGATCTACCACCGGCATTGTGGAATGAATAAAGCGAGTTTCTGGCCTTTCGCCGTTCTGGTTTTCACACTTCCTGAAACCTCGTTACTTTCTTCCGGTTGTTCGTAGCACAGGTAACACTCATCGTGTTAACAACAAGCGGTGACTTACGTAATAATGTGCTATACAGCTTTCTTCTGCTGGCTCACTTGTGCTGATATCGTAATATTCCACTCAAAAACAAGTTGGACATGCACGACCCTCGGATAATGGAGCCATGAGGGCTTTTTCCACCCGAGTGCTCAATGATCAAACCTACAACAACGACTCTGTACATCTTGAGTAAAATGCACACGGGGTCAACCGAATAACTGAGTCACTGTTTTTTTTTGGCTCCGTCTTTGTACAGCGCAGCCGCATTGGCTTTCCACCAATTTTGAACGGCTTTACCCTGACATTCGTTGCAAGAGTATTAACGATCAAACGCTTTTTAGGACTTTGGAAACAGTCTCTTGGGCTTTGAAGAGGCAGAAGCTTTTGCCGGACTGTCTAGTGACAGAAGGACGCAATAATGAAAAAGCCTTCAGCAACCCCAGAATACTCACCTATCATTTATTTTTAATTCGCACGTCCTACTTAACTGAGGTGGAAAAGCAAATCAGGTAGATGCGTGATGCCTTAGAGCTCGTGATCCACACTTGCGATAGTCAACCCCAAACCGCAGTGTTAAGCAAGAGCCAATCAAATGCATCGTAGCGGGAAAATGGTAGCCCCCTACTGTGTGAATAGGCAGTTGACAATTCAAATGTTAAAGTCAACGTGAAAGATATTTATGTTTCCCGTTCGAACAAGTCATCATGTAACGTCATCCGGAAAATGACAGATTTCTTAAGCGAGACCTCCGTGTTACAAATGCATGACGGACTACGAGTTGCCGGAATTCAGCTAGGGGGACTGCCATGCGAGCGGTCGAAAAGCACTGAGTTGAAACGTCTGGAAGCAATCTTGTTCAATACCCCCACGTTTCGGACCTTTTCCGTATACTTAAAGAAATATTGAGTACGGGGCAATTGTAAAGGCTTTAAATCACCTGTTACGAGATAGCAAAAAGAGGCGTCCGTTGGAAGGTCCCGTTTAAAGCACTTTCCGATAACGTCGGAAGGTCCTGTGTTAATTCAACTCAGCTTGTAGATCCTGCGATCTCATCATCAAGGCGTAGGATTAGATTACATAGGCCGTTGTACAGTGTTCACCGCCAGTATTCAAGGAACATAGGTAATTATCAGGACAGTTAAAAATAAATTTTCACTTCATGTTGTTGACTTTAAAACAAACTCTAGGAGAGTCCCTAATAACGAAAAATGTAGGCACGATTGCTGTCACTGTCTATATCATACTATTCATCAACTACATTCGCCTTCGTTTCAGCTCTCACGCCAAAGTTATAAGCCAATTAGGGCCCACATTTCGGGTCTTCAGTTTTCCCGTTTTCGTCTAATGCAATACACAATATAAAAGGTTGCTTCTTGAAGTCTCAGAAATACATCACAGAAATGGACTGCACCTGGATATACGAAAACACAATGCACAACTTACATATAAAAATGACTTATTAGCCTACTCCAGTCGACACAATCATCTTGAACCTGTAGACGTATCAGTGATTTTATGCGCTTTGAGGTTTACTACGCCCACAGGCTAAGATCACATGAAGACAGTCAACGTCCATCAGAAAATGAAAGGCACGGATTACTAAACTATGCCAGAAGATCGTTTACAAAGATCAGGCAAAGTAAATGATCCAAGAATGATCCACGAGTGACACAACTGTAGATTGTACCTACCACGGTGGTGAGGTTTCCGATCTTCACACAGAAAATTCCGTCCAGTTAACTACTTGGCTAATGATACCAGACCACGTTAATTGGTGGAAAAGATTCCGGATGTACTCTTGGTTTCGATCACCTTGCTATTAATTCTCACCGTTAACAGCACTTGCACTGTTTGATTGTGCGTTAGTTTGTATCCACTTATTATACCACATAAGGTCATTAATTTTCGGTCGTTTGCTTGCTACTTCGTTTGCTGCTGCTGTACACTATTTCCTCTCGCGATTTCCCCGCAGTTCGTCTTTCAAGTCTACTTGCAATATACGTCGTTCTCCGTGAGTCGGTTGTCTGGTTTAATTATTGTGGGGAATAGTCACAGCTCCGGCCAAAGAAACGTCCCAAGCCACAACAATATAGACGTGACTCGCCAAGATCAAGAAAATACATCGTAATTTTCCTATGTCATTTCAATTCTCTCGTGATTTCATTTGTGAAGTATAAAAGATGACAGGAAAGATTTCCTTTTATGGAAATCATGTTACAAAGAGCTATGATGATACCCTACGACTGAATAGGACAAAACTTTGTATTTTCCCAGACGTTTTCTAACCGTGCACGTCAAATCCACTAACTTATTGTTTCATATCTTGTTTCGTAAGCCTATCTTACGAATGACAACGACAGAAATTATGCATTATCCCTCCAGGATATTCCCTTAGTCTCAGGAAGTTGTGAACAGCGTCCATGAAGGTGACTGCCTAATTTACACCAAAGCTGACGATACATATCGTCTACGATTATAGTTAATTAAGTATCTACAGATGGATATCACCAGATCCTGCAGCCCTAGAGGGCCTAAACTATTTAAAGACTGCCAACTTTTTCCTTGAAGTGTACATACCTAAGTTAACGCTAGTGAAGCCGGGACAACCACCTGCACACTGTAAAACCTGGGAACTCGCCCCGAAAACCTCAGTTTGTCCTCTCTTTGTTCATTGTTCACTGAAAGAAAGCAGGAGTTGCCGGCTGTGTGAGCCACATTACTGAGCGTCTCGACATCGGAATAAACAGGACGTCAACTATCCTCCTCCTTCCGGCGCGCTGCCATATGCACATCTAGGAGCCTCTTAAAGGTCACACCATTGGGTGCTAACATCATTTGCCCTGGTAGCAAGTCTTAGCTAGTGACGGCCCGTTGAGAGAGACGAAATACAAAGTAAATTCGTCCAGGTCGCTGCTTGAGAATCGTGAGAGGATGACCCCAGAATCATTTGGCTGGTTATCCCGTAACGTAATTACACTACTTACTACTCAGGTGCTTTCCTTTCTTGGCCGTGCAGATCTTGGTGTTCCGAACAGTAATAAGGTGTCTAAACCTCCCGGTGATCGATCCCCATCTGGGCAGACAAGTAACTCAACTACACTGCCGCACTCTGTTATTTGCACAATGTCACTCAGAGGATCGACTGTTGACCTTGAGGTGGAAAATTAATGATTCATGGGTCTCACGGGTTTTTGTAGATCCAGAGAAGTCTCCGACTAGTTAATGGCCCGCTCCTGAGTGGCACGAAAACAAGACTTTCGCCAGGGACAATATTTAGTCGAGGAGGATCGTCGCGAAGGCGCCGACCAAGAGCAATTCAGTTTCGATGTCAACGTCAAATCCAAGACTTGAAGGTTTACGCCTTTTGACGTCTTGATGTTTGATTTGTGTGCCCATCAGATTGACTAGACTGCTTTCTTTGTCGATGCGAATACGTTTGGTAGTGGTTTAAGGGTAGGTATAAGAAGAGATGATAAATCCTGGATGACCTACCAGCAAAAGCAAATCATTTTTCGATTAGTACAAAGTAGAAAAAAGGTCGCTCCAACATTTTTCGAGCTCTTCTTTGGATACGCCTACGCTGGAGACCTCAACGATCTTTGTAAGTCAATTGTTCCACGTGCTGGCTACCCCGTTAGTGAAAAATTTAACTCGAACAGCCAATCATGATCTTGGTCCTTTGATCGTCAACCTGTGACCACTTAAATCTCTGTCCCGATGCACCAGGGACAAACATGCCAGGGGACTTGTTCCGACGTTGGCTAATCTTGAACACTTCAGTAAGGTCTCCTCTTACCCACTGGCATTCAAGCGATAACACGTTCAAAGGACTTAGTCGGTCTTGGTAGCTTAAACATATGCCTATACCAGACGCGTGGCGAGCTTTTGTAATTTTTTGAAGACAGCTATATGCTTCGGTGACCAAGCCTGGACACAATACTCCAAATGGGGGCGAACTATGGCCGAGTAAAGTGGGATGAACACTGCTGGACGTTCAGTTCAGTTCAGCTCAGCTCGGTCCACAGAACGCGGGTAACGGAACCAGCAACGCGAGTAACTCGAAATTTGATTCAAATTTCCTCCCTGTTATTGTCTACTCACTTTCTTGCTATGCTGGTTCCCTGTGCATCAAAAATTACATTCGATTATTGTTATTCGTCACCGAGTAACATACCTAATCATTACGTATTAAAACTTTTTGATTGCATTATTTCCGTTTCGTTATCTGTTTTATATTGTGTATCACTTGTTTCTGTTGACAATGACGCGAGTCAGACGTAATAGTGCTGGGAGTCAACCGACTGAGGCAACGTGCAATTGCGGCCGTTGTTGATACAAAATGTCTGTGCAAAACAGTATGCAGTGCCACCGGGGTCAGAGGCGGTATCACTTCAAGTGCACTGGCCTCAACGAACACCAGTACAAGCAACTTTCTTCTTCTGCTTCAGATTTTATCTGTATGGGCTGCAGGTTCGACGAAAGTCAAGACGCTGCTCTGCCGTTAAGTGGTAACGCGCGCGTGAAGAAAAGTGTAGCGACGCAGAAAACCTGCTGTAAGTGCGGAGATATTCTTCCTAACACTATGTGTCCTTCTGTTTCTTCTATGGGAAATAGGATGGAGGAATACCAGCGGACCCTGTCCGAAATGAAGCTGGAACTCCAGTCCCTAAATGAATACATAGTTCTTGCCCTTCCTGGTGATGCGGTCACCAAGAAGGCAGTTGCTCTGTCAACTGCACATGTGGAGGAGGCAGCGGCGGCTATGAAAGAAAAAGCTCTCAGAGAAAGGAGAGTTGTTTTATGGGGCCGCTTCCCCACCACATCTTCTCCAACCGAACTAGCTAAGTCAGTCCTGGCCTCTTCGTTCTCTTCGAACGTTACAAATCTCGTATTCGCGAGCAGGCTACGCCTCAAAACCACCAAGAAGTCACTCAGCCTTTTGGTAACCTTACCAGCCATGCTGTGTCTTGAGACAGTGGTGGAAAAGACAGAGGCTTTGAAATCCACCAGCGTCCAGCTGAAAGGTGCTTCTTTTGACTGCTCTCGGCAAGGGAGAGCGAAACGGGAGCAACAGAGTAAAATGAAGTCACGAGTCATGACGGATCGGAAACTACAGCTGGAGACTAAGGTCGTGGTCTCTGCTCCAGCAGTATCCACTAAGGGCTATACGCCAGTGGTGGAAAGCAAGAACGCTGTTCCCGTAGTCGCTATCCCAACGGCCGACGCCCCAGGCAAGGGCAAAATTGCTCAAGATACCGCGCAAATGCCGTTCTCCGAGTTACCCACGCCAAAAGCCACCAAGAGGCCCTACAGAAAATTATTTCTTCCAAGAATTCGAAACGATAGGGGCCTGTTGGGGATGCCGCCTGTAAATCAGAAAGTATTTCATTGACACACCCCACAAACCATTTCTACGAGTGGCTCCGTGAAACCGTTCACTCTGCCTTCCTTCAACCCCTGCGTCCGGCAGACAAAGAAGTCCAATTTTCCGTGGGTGAGAACTCTCAAATAAAACGGCACTTAACAGGTGTATATAGGCCGCAGGTTGCGACACCGGAAGTGCTGGTCAAGCATCCTATAGGGACATTGATGCACGCACAAGCAGTGACGTCACGTCCACAAGCTCAAAGGAGGGCCACCGGAACCACTCGGCAGTAGATGTCGAGCCCAACACCACCATCCTCCCCAATTCTAAGCCTTTTTTCCCAAACCCTTCCTCGCCCTGTCCTATCCCTTTTCTCGCCAAGTCATGTGGGGAAGTAGCTCTCACGTGTATGTACACGAACTGTCTGAGTTTGTTTAATAAGTTACCGAAGATCAGACAGCTAATTCAAGATATACAACCGCACATATTTGCTTTCTTGGAGAATTGGCTTATAGACGACATGAATGACGGTGAACTGGATATCCCCGGATATACACTCTACCGAGCTGACTCCGCCTGAGGGATAATAGGAGGTTCTGTGGTTTTCCTTCACCAGCACCTCCCAACACCCACAACTATCAGTGGATTTCAGTCCTCTGATAAATGTGATGCTCTGTGGCTTCGACTGACACTGCGTGGCCATGACTCACTCCTAGTGAGGGTCATTTACCGTTCTCCTTCATCCGACATCTCCGACGATGACACTCTTCTTGTGAACTTAGGCAACTTTCTAGAACCACAACACTTTACTCATCTGCTTATTATGGGCGACTTTTATGCTCCCAAGATAAACTGGACACCAGTTTATCACCAGGAATGTGGAAGCGGATTCTTGACTTCCTTGTCGACGTTGGTACGTCGGAGAGCGTGGACGCAGTATGTCAACGCCCCGACGCGACATCATCCTGGTCAGATTCACTCTTTGCTAGACTTGGTCATTACTAATGAGAGCCATCTGGTAGAGAGAGTGATCATCATGCTGCCACTTGGACACAGTAATCACTCCTTGCTCATCTTTGATCTTATCTGCTACTGGTTACAACAACCAGTAAAGAGGTCGACACCGCGAAACTTTAATCAGGCTGATTTCAACGGTTTGAGGAACTACCTAAGTTCACTACTTCTCGATTATGGCTCAGTCGACCAGAACTGCTGCACGCTTCAAAGCATGATTGAGAAGGCGGACTACTTATCTGTGCCGTGCAAACTGTGGACCCTCTCTTATTGGTCACCTCTTCCGCGCAGATTACGTCGTCTCCCTGATGACCGTTCCCATTTATTCACGAAGCATAAGACTACGGGAAGTTTAGAGGACATACGCGCGTTCCACGTCGTTAGAAGTAGGTGTGGGCGGGAAATCCGTGAACACACCAAGCGCGTGCAAGAAAAGGTCCTCATCAAAGCTCGCGGGAACAAAAACTTCTTATTTAATCACATGCGACGACTGAGAAAAAATAAACTCTCAGCTCTTTCTCCGCGACTGCCCAACGGGGAGACCTAATTCGACTCTCTAGTTGTGGCCGAGTTATTTAGGAACTAAGACACGGCAATCTACAACGTCGCACCGCCGGACTGGCACTCTACCCTTTAGCCGCAGAATTTCCGGCAACCACTCGTTACCGCCGAGTTTTCCGTGCCGGATGTTGAGGACCCTTTACTTAAGGTGAATTCATTTAGTGCAATGGGTTCAGACAAG
>LUCH01000097.1:19311-33373 GCA_013368495.1 Paragonimus heterotremus | reverse complement strand
ATGCGTCTCGTTGAACCACATGAAATCGTGATCTGTAACATGTGTCGCGAGAAGTGATGTGTTAAAACCAACGACAGTTTACCCACTAGACACGCCACGCACCCCTGCATACACTCCAACCCCTTTTATATTTCCTATAACGATAATAAATCTGTACGGATTTTAGGAATCCACGTCATGTACCTTATCGCACTTCAAAGCAGTTTTCGACTTACGGCTCATCCCACAAACGTAAATAATGCGACATTCGCGATCCTCAAACAGTACCTTGAAAGTCGCAATATAAACTACTTCCTACAAATGATAAATACACAACTTAAGACAAATTAATAAGCAAATGACAAAAATGGAAAATAAATTAAAAACAACCTCAGCATTCTTGTGTTAACATTGCCGCAAGCAATCGACCACAACAACAGCAGCCGTATTAATTTTCCAAAAATAATTGCGATAAGACCGTTTTCAGTTAATAGTCAGTTAAAACAGGGAGATATGATCCCATGAAGCAGATTTCGACGATTTCAATTTCCGCACCCGATACCAAACTATTAAAATGGTTTTCCCCAGGAAAATAATTTCCCCCAGAACGAAAGCTCAGAAACTCACGGTGTACGACTAGCATTCACGTAATAAAGGCAATACTGTTTTCCCTGCACACTGGAAAGAGGGTTTGCAGACTGCGTGCTTACATGGCAGCTTGCCGTCTTTGTGGAAAAAATGAGATAAGTTAAGAACGGATGACATGGTTAGGGATAACTCAACCCATTCGAAACTTCCGATCACTCAATGGCGATACGTGAACACACTTACCCTGGGGTAGTCTGACATAAATTTCTAAGCAATAAGTGGAAGGGTGCGGAGTCTTACAGCCCCCATCTCCCACTGCTTCGCCCGGTATCACCAATTTGTAAGCCCTCGGAATGGAAGCATGTACTCATCATGCTGTTTATTCATTGACTTTTTGTTGAAAAGTAATAATTTTTATCTAGATAGTTTTGACGTCATTACCTCCCTATTCCGGTCCGAGGTCTCTTTTTGTAACCTGTTAGTTGCGGCCTTTGCTGTTTTTTTGAATGGGCGAAGAGTATATATAAAATAAAGTTAAACGCCAGGGTTGGTGACGTTCTTCTCGGTGGTATCTTGTCTTATGGTCTGCATCTATCGATCAGTCATATCAAAAGGGCGTCATGAGCTGTCAAAAAATGTGAAAAGATTGAAGAAATAAAGAAATATAGGAGATGAAAGTTTCTTATGGATGACAACATCCAATGTAAAACTAAGACTGCCATGCTGCTATGCTGAAGATGAGGAGGGTTTGGATTTTAAAGTGAAAATGTGAACATATAGTGTAAGGCTGTAGCCGATAATGACTGAAAGTGATAATCCCGACAGTCTACCTCTTGAGTATCCGCATGAATGATGGCTAGGTTGCTGATCTTCTTTTAGAGCTTCGCTTTACAGTACTTGTGTGCAGCCAAATAGTACGGAAGGCCTGAACATTACCGCACACTTCAAAAAATTTAGCAGATAAATAATATCTGTATATATATATCACATTTGTAGCTGCATATAAACATCTGCTTACTTCTAGGAAAAGCTACATACAACATAGTTTTGTACACGCGGCACATATAAAAAGTTATGACACAAACCAAATCTAAATTAGGTCAGGAAACACTCGGTTCCACACCTTGTTAAGCCTACACTAGAAAACTTTGACCGTTGAAGCTTCGAGGGTATACGGGGGAGCTTGTTCCACGAGTTCACCACACTATGAGAGAGGAGTGAAGCGTGGGCACCCTATGTTGCTCTCGGTTTATGGAACATCATACGGTGCCCCTCAGTTGGGGCATCTTCATCTGCTGAAAAGGTACTAGCCTGTACATCAGCAGGACCTACTAGGATCTTGAAAGCTTCTACCAAGTCTCTGCATAGCCTTCTTCGTTCAAGGTTAAGTAAGTTGAGTTTTTAACCTGCTAGTATAATCTGAGGGCTTATGTCCCGTATCAACCTAGTGGCTAATCTCTGAACACTTTCAAGGCACTGTTTATCTTTTTGTAGGCTTGAACTCCAGGCCTGGATACAATACTCACAATGAGACCTAACAAACTTTTTGTACAACGGAATCAGTTCTCCCAGCTCTCTGTATGAGATGGTTTTCGTGAGTTGGAAAAGCAAGCCTCCTGCTCTCTTCGCCGCCGAAGTGCGCTGCGCCGTAGGTTTAACGTCACTCTGGATTACATCCGCAAGTTCACTAACTTCAGTGACTTGCTCCAGCGTGCTCGGATTACCTGAATTGGGAAGATGTCTTCAAGTAAATCTGTTACCAGCTTTAATCAGGTGCAGGCATTTTTTTGACTTGAAAGTTAAATCCCATTTTGCTGACCAACCAGGTAGCTTCACTAGGTCAGATTGGACAGGATTCCGATTTGGATTTCCGACAATTTTCAAGTCGACAACAAACGTACTGCGGAGGTGCTAGGGATATAGTGAGATCATTTACATAAACTAGAAACAATAGAGGTCCCATGAATGACCCTTGTGGCACTCCGTTTGGTATACTTTTGAGCAGGATTCACCGAAAGTAACTTTGAACACCCTGTTACGCGGCAAATCCTTAGTTCATCGAATGATAATCGACGCTATCCGGTAACACTAGTTTCAGCTGTAGCAGATGACGATCAACCGAGTCAAATGCTTTGCTGAACTCCAGGTAACATACTTTCACATGTTCGCCCCTATCCAGACGTTGTGTTATTTTATCCAGAAAACACAACTGGTTGGACAGACAGGACATTTTCTTTCAGTAGAATGTATGTGAGACTCACTGGTCGATCGTTACCAGTTTCTCCTTTGCTTCCACCTCTGCGCAGAGCCAGCTTGGTTAATGGAACGGATATTACACTGGTTAGCGGACAGAGAGCAGGCGGATTAGGAATATCTGAGGCTTCCCTGGGATATTTGTCCAATCTCATCCTAAATGGGTCAAGGTTTGGGGACTGAGACGGTCCCTGGCAGGTTGTTCCAGAAGGAGACTATTTGCAGTGCAAACGGAAGATGACGGCAATGCAAAAGGTAGTGTTGATGCTTGAGACTGAAACTATTCCATCTTGAACTTAAATGTTCAGTTCTGGGTAGGGTGGATGGGCAAGGATGATTGCAGTCATTTAACATTCTGTGGGCTGGTACGGTGTCTCCTTTTATCCTCCAAAACCCTAGGTTAAACAGATTCAAACTCTGCAATCTGCTCTGATAGCTCATGTACCGAAGGCCCCTTACTTGATTTGTAGCCCTGCGCTGGGGTGGTTCAAGCACCAAGACATCCTTAAGGTGATAAGCGGAACGGGCTTGAATATTCATTTGTAGTGGAGGATGAACTGGGATAGAACAAATGGGAGTGAAATTTGCCAGAGTTGGGCAGCCTAGGCTGTGGTTGGTGAACTTAGAGACATCAGCAGCCTTGCGTGCCATCATCTTGAAGTTAACGGAGAGAGAGACTTAGATCCTGAGTGAAAATCGATCCTAAATCTTTCTCCTGTTCAGATACGCAAAGTCTAAAATTATCAAGATGTTAAGAGGTCACATTGTTATGGTGAAGACCCAGGACTTTACAATTTGTCGCGTCCAGCGGTATTTTGTTAAATCTATACCGGTTACACAGTGTGTTCTGATCTGACTGCTGAGTGGATCCGTCGGACGGGTCATGTATGGCACTCCAAGGCTTCGTGTCGTCTGCATGCAAATGAACGCTCGAAGGTAAATGCTACGGTATTCCAGTGACATATAGGATGAACGGCAACGGTCCTAAAATTAACCCTCGTGGCACCCAACACTGAGATTTTCGAATTGTTCAATACGTGTCATTAACTCGGACGGGGAAGGTCCGTCCACTCAAATATGCCTCCAGCCACCGTAGCGGTTTCTCCTCTGTTCCGTACCACTGTAGTTTTGACAGCAATATGCCGTGGTCAGACCTGTTGAAGGCCATCGAGAAGTCTAGCAAGACAATGTCCATTATGTCCGCAGAATAAACTGCTTTAGTCCATTGTCCCTGAGCAAGTATTAGGTTGGTAAGGTACGAGTGTCGCTGTCTGAAACTTTGCTTCTGAGGGGGTTATCATTTTGTATATGTGGAGATGTTGTCGGACGGCCTCATCATAACACATTCTAATACCTCTGAACAGATACTGAGAAGGGAACTGGGTCTGTAAGTGAAACACAAGTTACGCGTACCGCCCTGTTGGAACGGCATTACTTCACATTGCTTCCAATCATGAGATAGTTTACCTCCCTCGAAAGACTTCCGAAGCGAGCCACTCACGACTACAGCTAGGCAACCTGCACAATTTTCAGCAGTTATGGCGGTAGGTTATCAAAAACTTGAAACCTATTAAGGTCCAATTTTATAAGCTTCCCAAGAACAGTGACAGGACAAAAGTATATGTCGTTGAGGACAAACAAAACGTTGGACACAGGGGTTTCACAACTGACGGCGAGGTGATTTAAAGGATATTTTCCAAGAACACCCTTGCAAGCGTATCGGCGATTACTTCCGCCGCTTCCTGTTTGTTGCCAGTCAGGCCAGAATCTGTTAGCAGAGTGGGAATACCCGGTTTCACTAAAACTTTTTGGACATCTCTTTATGAGAACCATTCGGGGTTTTGTCTTAATTGGGCTACCGCAAATATTTGTTGTTCATATTTGACATCTCGAAGAACCTCGTTTCTTATGAGCTGATACCCACCGTAAGCTTCCGAGCTTTGTGCTAACTTGAATTACATCCAAGCATAGTGCTTGTCACATTTAAGTTTTTTTCGTGCATTTCCGAATACCATCGGACGGTTCATCACTTCTGTTGGTTCTCAGTGGAAATAAGTTAGTCACTGTGTCGACAGTGGCCTTAATGTAGTGCCAGGATATGTCCACGGAGGGTGAAGGTGGGAAGTTCTGACAAGCCGTTGGAAAGTAATCGTTCATACCTACGTAATCCCTCCAAAATTTAGTGCGTACGTGCACTAACTTAACGCGCGAGCAAGCCGGGAGGAGGTGTTTGACGCAACTGGCGCGCACAGACCGAAATACCTGTAAGCAAACAAACGCAATCGCATGTACCAAACAGACGGCAGAGAAAGATCCTTAAGGTCCTATGTATAATGTGAGTTAAGCTTTTGGTAAGGATTTTACACATCATACAGCGGGAAGACTGAGGGAATCTCCAGGTCATTACAAAAGTAGTTGTTTAGTGTTGGAAGATCAACCACCACCATGGAGGAGGCATAAATAAATGGGCACAAAAATAAAGCCTGATCACTGCGATCTACAGACAGTTCAGCGCAAAGGTTCTCAACCAAACCAGACTGGTTTGTTGATACCGGGTCTAAATTAGACAGTGCAAAACCCCGGCGCACCTGGAGAAACCTAGTACAGTTTTAATTAACTCTAGTTCGATGGTGGTGTGTGAGAACTGGGCAGCAGAAGTGTTTCGATCGGGGTCCACGTTCAGAGCCCCAATGTCAATACCCGGGAGATAAAAATCGCCTAGCATTCAAACACTGCCTGAATTTAGTTCGATGGCCTCGTGTAAAGCGGCGGCTAGGTTGCCGTTATACGCCGTCATTTGCAGGCGGACGGCATATTGGGGCTAAGGTGAGGAACTCAGTAGAGCAAAGAGGGACGCGCACCCGAGTTGACTCAAGTACTAAACGAAATACAGGATCGTCTATTTCGCGTGGTCTACATTATGGGGCTACTCCCCAACCCCCTTTATCGATCCTTTTCATTCAGGTTAGGTAGGTTTACTCATACATCCCTTATGTCCGGCAGGAACCACGTCGCTGTAAGTGCTACAATTTAAAACTCCTTTCGCAGTTGGAGCAACCTCATCTCCGAAAGCTCATTTACCAAGCTTGAAATGTTAGTGTACATGCGGCTCCAGTCACCTTAGTTGATTACAAACGTCCCACATGTTACAAGCCGACTGTCTGGTATCGTGACCTGTGGACCAGTGACTACTGTTAATGCCGCCCAAGAACTAATTACATAAGGACTGAGGTCAGCTGGCTGGAGCGGGTACCCATCGAGGTAATATACAGTGTCCAGAGAGTTGCGAATGTGCACAACAATACACTTACTTGGTTCACTCGGAACAAACTGAAGAGAGTGTCAAGAACCGTTAGTATAATGGAAGGATTATCGGTAGTGTCGACGATCCACCAAAGTTTGACATCACCAGCAAACAGTAATAACGGGGGGGTGATCGTTGAATTTTGGGATACTCGTCGAAGGCTAGGCCCTCAGGTAGACAGTACACCATTAACGCGCACTCTGTACAGATGGTTGGCTAGACAGGGTTCAAGCCGCTGGAGGTTGCTTCGTGTCTCAGGATGGGAAAGCCTGCCGACTGAACCAGCATGGTACGCAGAGTGCAATATCTTAGGAAAGTCGAGATGTACGGTGTCTATTCCATTTCCCTGATCGAGTGTTTTCGTCCACTGATTGGTGGCCATCAGCAGGTTTATGGTGCACCAACTGCCCTTGTGAAATCCGTGCTGGACGTTGGAGGAAAATTCAA
This sequence comes from Paragonimus heterotremus, assembly GCA_013368495.1. Classification (NCBI taxonomy): domain Eukaryota; kingdom Metazoa; phylum Platyhelminthes; class Trematoda; order Plagiorchiida; family Troglotrematidae; genus Paragonimus; species Paragonimus heterotremus. The sequence continues at coordinate 26,802 of LUCH01000097.1, read as the reverse complement.
GAGACGTGAAGTATTCATGTACTTGTATACAAACACCCCTAAAATCTTTGAGACGCTGGATAGCAGTGCAGCTGTTCTGTAGTCACTAGGAAGACTTCGCCTACCAGCTGCTGGGTACGGTTCCCTGGGAGACGGATCGTGTAAACAGTGAGCTAAGTGGATCAACAAGCCGTTCGACCGCTTACCGCGAAGCCTTGGGGGGTGCCATCTAGACCAGAAGAGCTGGCCCACGTCACTTCAATTCAGCTCTGTTCACGACCTTCGGCCAGTGCTAGTGATGTTCATTTCTTGCATTTACTAGCTCTAGAGATCACACCGTGCTGCATCGAATGTAGAAGACAGCGCTTCATTTCATTTTTCCTGGAAGGAACCGGTAAGGAATGACGTGTGATTGGACACACCATCGAATGAGTGGCAATCCCATCGATCGATGGATATAACCAGCGCCAATGCTGGTGCACCGTAACCCTTTTGCACACTCAGCTGCAAAACCAAGTCATTAGGACCAATGGACAATAAGAATTCAAAAGAGCACACGCAAACACAATGAGCGGCATGCTTGTTCATCCTTTAAGGGTTCTGCCATGAGAAGAAGCATCCCTCAAAATTAGCACCGAAAACAAAAATGGTGGACAGCGTAGGATGCAACAGTAAGTGCCCACGAGCGTTAGAGAACCTAAACGCATACTCTATAACCTGACTGACTGAGCCCCTCCATCTAACCGCCGAACTACTGCCAACCAGCATTTGTCAAGCGCGCGCTTGAAGTCAATCACCGTAGTGACTGATTCCATTTCCGGTGGCAGCTTTTTCCATGTGTTTGCCACTTTGTACAAAAAAAGTTGGCTTCAAACGCTCCTAGTGATCCAAGATTTAGCTAGCTCCAATTCATGTCTCATGGGTGCCGAACTACCGTTGGGGGAGAAAACTGATGTTCTCCAGTATTAAATGACTCATCGAGGAGCATGAACGGCTCTGTGGTTTCACCCCTCACGCGGCTTTTGTTCCAACGAGTAAAGATTAAGCCAGCTTGAAAACTCCGTTCGGAAAAAAAATGTGGCGAAAAAGCTTGATACCAGCTATTGATAATCAGGCTAAACACATCACATTTATATCACGAATTTTACAGATGTTTCGCAGATGTTTTCGTGGCGAAGTTAGAAAACGAACAGCTGAGTTCAACGATAGGCCAATGTAATTTTTATAAGAGGTACGTTGACGATATATTTTACGTACTCGATAACAACGTAAATCCGACTAACGTATTGGCTAGATTCAACGCCTCACACTTAAACTTCCATTTTTCGTTAAAGACTGAGAGAAATATTCAATTAGGTTTTTTGGATGTACGTTTGCGTCGCGGCGCTGATGGTTCGGCCAAACGCGCTATATACACAAATGGTACGTGGAATGGCCAGTAAATTCTTTTCAGTAGTTTTAAACCACTCACTCAGAAAAGAAATCTAATTTACTGTTTGACGGACGTGGCTGTAGGAATTGGCATGGATGATATCATCGCTGAGGAACTCACTTTCATACGTACAATATTCATACAAAAGGACTATCAGGAAGGGTTCACAGACAGAGCTATGCAACAGCAGAATGAAAGGGACCAGCTGTATCAAGCGGAAATTACAAATGTGCACATCGGATTACCCTTCAAAGGGCGAATTGTTAGCTGAAACTATCACAAGCAGACTCACGAGGGCGGTTAGTACAACATTACGCTGCAAATTATTTGTCTTCGTTCAAGTACAGTCCAGTTTTGTGTCCACGCCTAGAAGATAAACTGCCTGTTTCTGCAGCCTCGTTTTGTGCACCTTCATTCACTTGTTCCTGTGGAGCCACTTATGTTGGCCGCACAACCAGACGATTATCTGAACGGGTTCGTGAACACCAGCCGGCTTGGCTCAACAAAAGAGTAACGAAATTTGTCAACAATGCCATACTATCGCACCCGGCGGTTTCGAATCACTCTGTCAGTTTGTGAGTTAAAGCCACGCAATCGAAGGCAGTGGGGCGTAGGATTCTGTCAACCGCTGAAGTCATTGAAATTCGCCCGTACACCTCATCCCTGTGTGCTGAGAAACGCTTTTATCAGGCTTCGGATCTGTCATGACCAATCTCACACCTTATTAGCCTGTCAATACCCATGGCTCAAATGGGTAATTGACTGCAGCGTGACAGTAAACGAATTGACCTCGTTAACCACCAGTTATTATTATTAGTTCCCCGTTTACACTCTGTTCCCTTGTTCTTGCGGCGTTAGGCGCAAATAGTGACATCCGTCGCAAGGTGCACTCTGTGGGATATTGGCATTGGAAAGTCACCGGTACATGGAACAAAGCGGAGGTGAATAGGGATATGGGCAATGTGTGGTGAGACAGCAGCGCGTGTGTGTGGGTTACTTGATATAAAAGCGACTGAGTGTGTGGCGATAAGAAGTAGATATCAAAATAAGGTGATCTACAGCAGTTATGGCTCCAGCAGATTGAGTACCATTACACCATAAATAGGCAGAGCGCAGACTACACTTACCACGTAGTTTATCGGAAAAAAGTAGTGTGAATGAAAACTCTATATTGTGACTCAATGGAGGGCACAGGTGTGCCAGTAAGTGTCTCCGTTATTGATGGTCAACTAGTAAACATTCATAAGTTAAGCTGCGTACGGCAGCCGCTGCGGGTGAAGATCGCTCAAGGGTTGCACCTCGACTTGAAGCCTGTTGGATCGGCATTCGACCGATTCTGAGAAATCAACGGTACCGACCTCCTCGACGGGGTTTTATGATGCCGGGGAGCTCTCACAGAAAATAAACTGTTCCTCTAACACATCCTACCCGCTTGAGTGTTCTGTACTCGGGAGTTCCCATTGAGGCTAACCCAATCGCCAAGACCCAACGAACGAGTGCGAAGATGAGTCTGACTGAACAAAATCCTGTGAACCATTAGTATTAGCACTGGTTCTGTGAGTCAACATGGGCGTGTTGTCGGAAACTCCTGAATTTTCCATCACCTCTTCGAAGTCGGGGTTGTGAGACAGGGAAAGGAGGATATCGGGCATGTAACACATTTCGGTGACGTGAAGAATCATACATCTTTTCAGAATGAATGGCAGCCGGTTTGGGCCAACCATTAGTAGAGTCTGTTGGGGTGGGACTGACGAAGGAAAACATCACATTAGTCGAGGACAGAAAATGGGGTTTTGTATCGTATGCGAATATCGGGCACTTGCAGTGTATAGTAGGACTGATTCCCCCCACGAATGCGAGGGAGAGTCGTGGGTTTAGTCGCCGGCCCTGTGATAAACACCTGGGTGTAGATGGAGGCTGGAGTACTTGCCATTAACTCAGAAAATGTTTGGTCTATCGGATAGGTAGTCCCTCATCCAAGTTAACAGCCCTCCAGTGATCCCACAAAACTCAGCTTTAGTCGGAGGACCTTGAAAATTAAACCCGTTGGATACTTTTGTAAGATCTAAGTATGCGGTTCATACGTTCTGGCTGAGACCAGCTGCCACCATCCATGAATCACAGGTGAGCAATAAGCTAGTGGTGCACCAGTGTTCCAGACGGAGCCCGAGTGGCTTTTTAGTGATAAAACCGTAATCCTGCAAGGGATATCTGTTACAGTAATCTGGGAGGATCCTTATGGCTTTGAAGATGGCCACGAGAAGCGCAATTTGGCTGTCATTTATGGTATGTCGGATGGACCCCTCCTTGTGAATGGGCCTCGAACGAAAGTGCTTCTATTCCGCGGAGACCTCGCCTTCCGCTGGCAATCGGCTGAAGAAGCGATGAGGCTGTCAAATCCTCTGACCATTCCTCGGGTAAGCCGACTGATGTATTGTCGGGGCCGGGTTATTTGCAAACTTTTCGCCCTGTGGGCTTCATCTGAATATCGGATGGATATACCTAGAGGTTCTCAAGGGTTTTCTGGTAGTTGGGTGCTGTTGGTCTTGGCGAAGGAGGCAAGCCGCGACTACATACAAACGTCGCCAGTTGCTGGGTGGAAACGGGTTCAAGTTTCTCAATGCTGGATTTGGTTAAGCCTACAGTATCGGCGACGTGTGATACAAATTCCACTATATTTCACTGGATAGATAGTCGTTGAGTAATTTTGAGTCTAATTCACAGTGATTCGTCACGTCAGTGTAGAAAATATTGCAGTCACGCATAACCGCTGAACTGTCCTTATCGCTCGCCTCGTTGTAGTGAATGCCAGTCCGCCCATTACACATTAACTTGACGAAGTCTCGAAACTCACGTTTCAGGAGGACGGGTTAAAGGGTGCTTATTGTCAATAATTTTTGATCTTCCCTGAACAAGACAGGTTGGCGTGCACAGATCTTTCCACCATTTGCCGTTAGATGTCCCTGGCTGAGGTTCAGTGGACATTTACAGACACCGCGCAATTGTTTCCTACACTGCCTCTCTTAATAACATTTGCTGATGGGGAGGTTTTTCTGTGGAATGTGTACCGTGCTTCCGAGGAGATCTTAAGTCAAGCGGTGTTGAATGTGGAGTCAAATGAGAATGACATGATCACTTGGTACCAGGGGCGGGGTTTGGGTGGGTGCCAACCATGGCCACTTCGTTTGACGGTGTGAAGGCTAGCAAGGAGAACTACCGGCTACAGCGCCATAAAGTTACGTTTTGGTTATGCTCAGTGAAGCCTTGGTGTTCATTTGCGTTGTTCCACCAGCTTAAAATTTCAAAGTGATCCTCAGGCAGAATATGGGACGCTCATAGGACGGTCAACTGTCCCTTGAGTGTCGCTTGAGTGTCCTGCGGGACGGTCACACAAAAGGCCACTAGATCGCGTATTCAATCACTTAGCCGTTAAATAAATATGAAACATTAGGCGTGATGCATTAGGGGCAAACTTGGTGGTCGTTATTCGTCTGGAGGAACTTGTTTGTCTTCGTTAAATGCGTTTAATCCGCTGCCCGCAAATTTTAAAATTGCAGCATGGAAAGGCTACGTGGGTTCTCTTTAACGCCGAAGAAAGCTTCACAAGGAAGTATGATAAATTGGGCATGTATGGCAATCAAATACAAGCAATGTACATGTTATTCGTCGTGTCCACGTGGTAGCGTGTGTATAGTATCCGCTTTTGTGGGAGCGTGTATTGTTAGTCTACCGTTTATAACTGAAGAAGTTGCAGCTGACGCTGCTTGTAAAGAACGCTGTATGATTTTTGTGTTTCACTCTTGTCCTATTCCGATCGTTTACAACGATATGGAACTCCAAACCCACCCATAAAACGCATCATTAGAACTCGTATGAATTTTGTATAAGTTCATGAGGGCATATCCAGCTTACTCAGTACGAACTAGCAAACATCTATGGTAATATTGAAATGTCTAGAAAGAATAGTGTAAGACTGTTGTGTTTCACTTTTGCTCTATTTGAATTATTCACGGAGATAAATTATTTCAAACCCCTCTTTGCAACTGTATCTCGTATCTAATTTACAGTTTACGTATTAATTAGCCAAACAATGCGTGCAAGCGTGACCGAAATTTTTAAATTATTACGACAACACGGATGTTTGAATACCGTCGTATATTTTCCAATACAAATATATTTAGGTAATAACGGCCGTATTCCTTGTTGCTGCTTGAAACACCTTTCCGTTATTTCGTTTTGTTGGAGGGCTGTTATGTTAGTGAAAACGTTATGAGTGGCTTTTCCCAAGTATAATCGCCGAATTATGTGTGGAATTGAAAAGAATACAACCCGTGCTATTGGGAAATATTTTGTGGCCATCCTGTGGGCGACGGAAAAATGTTTAGTTAGAACGTTGATAGGACACTCGCGAGGCCCTCATGGGACATTCATAGGACGGTCGCGCTGGCTCGGTTTTGGCAGTTTGAAGCTCCTCGGATCAACTATATTAATCGAATGCTCAGTATTTATAAAATCAAGGGCATGAATGAGTCGATCGTTGTTTATCGATGTTGAACTTGGAGAAGGGCAAATGACCCCGGTTACGTGGGGGTGCTGCGGTCTGTTATGCAGGAGCACCAGAGACAATGTTGCATACTGCCTAGTGAGTCGTCTCCTGACAAAAGGGAAATGATGAAGTTCGCAGAGGGGTAAGGAGTGACTTCAGCTTCGTCACCAATATCGCGGCAATAAAGTAGAACGTTCAGACTTTGCAGCGGGCGGAGAGCCAAATTTCGGCACTTGTGGCTTCCACAAGGGATTGGACTTAGATGTAGTTTCAAATGGAAACGGTCGTTTTGGCGCATATCTTCGTTTAGAACGTTTTTCGAAATGTTACAATCAAAAATTTGGGTACAGTCCATCAATTAGAAATAAGCAGTGGTAATGGAGAAACTGTACTACATCGAATGAGTGCCAAAAGTACTCATTTGGTGACGGAAACCCTTCTCAACATTTTCGCGAATACAACCTATAACTGGCGTCAGCCTACGTTTCTAAGTCTTATAAATGATTTCATTGCAATTTTCCAGTTGGAATACTTCATCCCGTAGACTGACAGTACATAATTTTGGGTCATTCTGAATATATCGCCAAAATGTGTAACATACAAGCCGGCCATTTTTAGTCGGATTTTCCGTCACACTTACGAACCAACTTTGGGGCAACGTGAAGACACCGAAGGATAGCGTTCTTCCGAGAGAGATGGTTCCGAAGGAGCATAGATACTTAGCGTTCTAAATATCATGTTGTGACTGGCGGAGATATATACCCTCAGCGATCGGTAGGCAGCTCGAATTCATCTGTTTCCGTATACCGTTTCGTCCGAACGCCAAGCGGTCACAATCTAGTTGGAACCAATGCTACAGAGTGAATACAATTTACTTCTCGGAACTCTATGAGATGAAGTGGGATTTAATACCCTTTCCTTACGCTGTTTCATATACGCCGAAGACGAAAACGGCCATGTGATAGCGCCATTTCCAACCATTCCTTAGAGCAGCGTTTCGTCGATCAGTGTCTATCTGGAATCTTGCAAACAAGGAGGACGTATAAATATGGTATAGACAAGGAGCTGAAAATATTGTCATGCATGATTCATCATCAAATGTTGGTATTCCTGTCGAAGCGCAATACCAGCGCTGTATGGTGGCATATTTCCACCTCGACCATATCTTCAAAACGCCACAAAACTTAGCACTCCCAGGTTTTTCGGTGCGGGATTTCACCTCGGCAAATGCAATGAGCGCACTTATAAGACTTGAAAGAGTGAGCTAATGCTAACAAGTTGCTTTCACGAAAATGTTGAAGGTTCCTTCACTTCTTCTGATACTACGGGTACATTTTGTACTTATTCGATGTATTCTAATGTTTCCATTAACGCTGCCAACTTACAACAATGTACTGGCAGGTAGTGGTAACATACAGGAATGTGAAAGCATATGGGCTCGTTTGTTATATTGGAGCCAGTATTTCGGGTTACATCGATGACAGAGTGGCCGTCTAAGCACATTCACATGCCGTAGGTAATGTAACACAGACGT
>LUCH01000097.1:2913-18153 GCA_013368495.1 Paragonimus heterotremus | reverse complement strand
TTGAACTTGAACTTGAACTTGAACTGTAGGTACTTTGCCTGAAACTCCGATTTTAAGGTTTCCGAAAATATTTAAAAACGAGAATTCCCTCCAAAATGACCATTTTTCCTCTTGGACGACCTTCTAGCTTATTCCTGCGAAATGGTTGATTGCCGTTTTTAGTGCACTAGCAGGTGCTGATCGTAGGTTTTAGTCTGTTTTGTCATCTGCGACTATGCAGGCAATGAATACGGTCTCCTAATATCCGGCAGTATGATATTCTACTTAGGTGAAACTTGTAGTGTCAGCGGGCCGGCTGCCTCGTTGTGTTGGCTGTGGGTGAATACAGTTAGCCAGCCGCCATAGAAGTATAGCGCAAACGAGGCCATCGCGTTTTTTGGCCAGGTAAAATGCATTCGGGTCAAGCTATTTTAACTCACTTATTCCAGGATGTATCGGGCCACTCAAGGCTAACGCCGTAGTTGGAAGACGTAGGGATAGTCATTCTCAGTTGCCACCTGCATTATCGCGCGGTGTACTAGGCCTTGGAGGAAGTGTGGGTTTTGCTGGTGCGTTTGACACGAAACGCGCCATTTTGCGTCCGATCGATACTGTTACAAAGCGTATTATTACGCACCACTGCAAGACAGAATTTCACACCAGTACCGCACACACACCCGCATTTGCGTGAACAGAACCTTGGGTGCTGGAGGAGATGACGACAAGCAAGTGCGCAATCAATGCGCAATACGGGCAACTTATTCTTTTGTGCAATGTTAGTGAATGGTGGCCCCACTACTAACAGCTTAGGCGATTGCTAGTTAGTGTTCATTTGGGTAAGATAAAGCTAGGCAGAAGTAAACGAAGTCGTAGCGGTTTTGCATTAGTTTACCCATAGATCCGCGCTGTTTATTAACTGTTTGCCTGGTTAAGGGCAATTAACTCATTAACTATGACACATTAGTACTTCGATTGGATGGTGTGCACTTGACCGTATACATTGTCGCAGTGGTACTATTCAGTGGGTGCTAGCTCTGACAATTCGTCAGAAGGGTATGAATCGGGAAACTCTTCTTACTTTCGTTGCAGAGTTAAAGAGATGGCTTACAAACACCCACTGGCACCGCACATAAAAATCTGCAAAATTTCCGCGTACTGAGACCTAGCGATTTTCTACCGCTTCGATGAAACTGATGTTTCAAGGGGCGGGCTAACTACTAGGGGGCGACACTGAGTTATTTCAAACACAACATATCGCTTGTGTGCTTTGAAGACAGTGTCGGTAATGTCATAAGCGATTCATCGCCACTAATAATTTGCACGTAGGCAACATCACCCTCTTTCTGTGACACTTCTGCCTTTCGAGGTGTTTGACAGAAAGTCACAAAGGCTGTGAACAAGCACGACCAAAAACCAGTGAAGCGGGTGATCATGTAAACGTCCGAAGTTAATGTGAGGTGAACATCATTTTGTTAAACCTGCCGGAGGGTCCTGACGGAAATTAGTATCAGTGACAAAAGATTCTTAAAACCTACGATAGTCCAATGCATAGAAAACCCAGAGTGATTTTACATTTTCTGAAGTTTTCGTGGCATATTTTCACGTTTTCATTGGTTACACTGGTTTCTTGCGGCGGTGGAAGTATAAAACTTTTGTAGTGTCCCCACCTCGAGATATTCCGGTAAGATTCAGTGCTACGAAGTTCGTGGTTCCACCGAAGATTCTATTCCGGTTTGGTTGTTTTCCGTCCAAACCGGTCACGTGAACTGCTGAAATGGTGAGAGTGTGTGAGGTGAGCTGAGTGTTGAAGCAGCTAGCAGCAGCCTGGCACCCAGGGAGGTTGCATCATCTTGTTGTATAACAGTGGAAGTGGAAAACTATGCGAGGAAGGTAGGGGAAAATGGAAAAAGACGAGAGAAGAAAGAAATGACAACAACGGAGGTACATGGAGCTATACGTATCCGACTGTCAACGGTCATCTTGGGGTAATTCGGTCATCTAGTTGCCTTTTAAATTCATCGACTGACCTTGCCATGACAATCGTCGCAGAAAGTGAGTCCCACGTCGAGCAGACTCGGACAACAAACCATGTCGTCCGCATATAAGGTATAGCGATTCTGTACTTATGACCCCTGAGGCTCGTAGTGTCAGCGAGTGTAAAGAGATTTTTGTTGGGGTGACTCGAAGAGCATAAGATTTTGTATGTTAATAGGGGATCACTCCTCAGACACCTGTAGTCTAGGGGAATAGTTCCAGCTTCATACGACATAAAACAGACCCTCAACCCGTTTAGTGGCCCGTCTCTGGGTTGCCTCTAGGGCAGTGACGTCTTTCTCCCAGTACGGCGAACACGCCTGAATGTTGACTTTCAGCAGTTGCCTTACCAGCGCGCCGTAGATACGTGAGAACCTATCGATTAGGAAATTCCCAAGGATCCTACTAAGCGTAGCTAACCCGCTGCCAGCTTTCTTTACCAGCAGCATAGTGTTAGTACTAGGGGAGAGGTCTTAGGTTAATGACGGTACCTAGGTCGCGCTCCTGGTGGACAGTGGCTACGGTAGCTCCACCGATGCGATGTGTTCTAGTGCTGTGATGACGAACTGCATTGTCTTTGTCTTGGACGTGCTAAAGGGCAAGCGATTTTCCACGGACCACAGATGCAGGGCATCTAGGTCTCTGAAAGTCTCCTGTGTCTTCAACGCTATGTAGGACACACCATAGTTTTGTATCGTCAGCATACATCACAACGGGGAGTCACTCAAGCCTGGAAAATCGTTAACATAGACTAAAAGTAATAGGGGACCCAGTATGGAGCCTTGTGATACACCAGTTGTGGTGTTGAATGGTCTGGATAGCTCACAACTAACTCTACCTACTTATGTCCGACAGGATAGGTATTGTTTGAGCCAAAGGCAAACCTCACTGCATAAGCCCATGTTAACCAATTTGCCAAGTAGCATACCGTGATCAACTTTGTCAAATGCTTTCATAAAGTCTAGAAACACAGAATCCGCCGAGAGACGTTCTTCGGCAGCTTTTGTCCATGAGTCAGCGGTAATCAGTAGGTTGGTCGTGCATGAGTGACCGTTTCTGAAGTCGTGCTGCTCCTGCGCCAACAGTGAGCGGGTATTTAGATAGTTTCTCACGAAATCGTCCACTATGCTCTCCATCACTTTTGATATGGCTGGTAGTAGAGCAATCGTTCTGAAATAACTGGCATTCGTTCGATCCCCACCCTTGTAGATGGGGGAGATGGCACCGTGCTTCCAAGTGGTTGGAATACGACCAGTATAATATGAAAGTTGGAACAAACGGGCAAGCGGTTCCGCCATCTCATCTGCGCATTCTTTCAGCATTGATGAGGTTATCTTTTCAAGTCCCGGGGACTTATCAACGCACAGCAGGAGTAACTTGGTGCGTACATTAGCCGGGGTAAAGTTGGGGAATGAACCCGAGGAACGATCGGGGGGAAAAACGTGGTGCATGGTTCTGTCTCAGCGGAGTTGCTGAGGACAGATGCATACTGAGCAGGTAATCTCAGCTGCCTCATAGTTAGAGACAGAGAGTCCTGAGGGTCCCATGAGAGAGGATATGGCAGCTTCCGATCTGATCAGGTAGGCCACGTGCCCGAAGAACCTTTTAGGACAATCGGCGATAGATCTCGCATGTGGTACTTGGTGAACCCTGCGGTCGGCGCGTACGGCTGCTGTGCACTGATAACGACAGTGTCCGTATGCCAGGTGTGAGACGCCATTCCCTTTAAGGAGAAATACATCCCACAGGGCCCGCTTCTCTTTCATTAGACGCCTGGTCGATGGTTTGGGCCAGGACGACTTACAGGTGGGACATGGAGTATAAAGTGGGACTGAACTAGTTGTCGCGGTGTTTAGGTGTGACATTATGCGCTCTATGTATTCGTCTACCGTGCTACATTCTTCAGGCGGTGGCCAGTTAGCTTGGGATAAATGTCCCCGCATCTTTCGAAAGTTGGCTAGTCCGAAATTACGTCAAGTCGACAGCAAAGAGCGGATGATCGTGACGTCGCATATTAAGCGAAAACTGAATGTGGCATAGTCGCTTGCACCTAGTGGCGCACTAAGCTCAACGATATCCACCATATGGGGCTCGGTAGTTAACACCACGTCTAGTCGGGATGGCCTGTGACCTCCTCTCCACTTTGTGGGTTGATTGACGTGCTCAGTGAGTCCTACCTCCTGCACGAGGTTGTAGAATGCAGTGGCCACAGTACCAGACGTTAGCCCGCTGGAGAGACCTGCATACGGGAGGTTGAAGTCCTCTAGTACGATGGTGCGATGTTCGGGGATTGCGTAGACCCGTCTAATGGCACTGCGCATTCTTTCATCCCAAACCGGAGTGTAGACGGGGCACGATAAATGACGCCGACAATGATTTGTGATAAGTGGGGTCTCCTGACACTTGTTTACAGGGACTCCTCAAGTGAAAGCAGGGTTTGGTCTCTGTTTAGGGCTATACGTAATTCAGCACCAACGTAGAGTGCTACCCACCAACTCTGCTGGTTAGCCGATCCTTGCGAGAGATGGTATAACCAGGAATTTCTGTCTCACGATCGGATATGTGTGGCGTTAGCTATGTCCCGGCTACATTTACAATCTTGGGCTTCTTTGAGTCGACAAGCTGTCGCAGTTCCTCCACCTTGTTTTTCAAGGAAAGAACGTTAGTAAACATGCGCCACTAACTAGATACGTGTACCTGCGTACCCTCATCTGGAATAGTGTCTGTCTTCAGCTGTGTAACGGGTACTACCTGAGCTAGGTCGACCCTTTTGAGGTCGGCGGTACCAGGTTTTTGGCTGTGCGGGAGGTGGTGGGCTTCTGATTACCTCCGGCACCTTGGTCATCTTTACCGCACTTGCCTTCATGGGAGGTATACCAGTGAGAGATGTTCCATGCTCAGACCTTGGTTTATCCGCGTGGAGTCGGATCTTAGATGGGAGGTTGTTTTTCAGCTTGTAACACTTCTGAAGCACAGTGGACAACGCATCTCTTGTGAAGAGAATGATTCGTAATAGTCTGGGTGCTGAGATGGAGCTCAAGTGTAGTGGACTCGGAAGACCTTGGATAGACCATGCTCCGCATTCGCCTACGTCCAGAATCAGTTTAGCTCCAATAAACTTCCACTGGTCGGTGTCAAGCCTATGCGCGTGCGGCGCATCCGCATCCTTCAGCTCCTCTACGCCGTGTACAACCGAACTACACTTTCGGTCATACTGGGAACTGTGAGGGTTGCGATATGCCGTTCGTCGAGTTTCCCTGATCACCCAAGGGAAGTCAGGTTTCGCTCTTAGGCAAGAATCATTGAGTCTATGCAAGGAAGACGCTGTTAAGAGAACCTCATCGACGTCTTCTATCCGGTCCAGCGTGACACAGATTGGCCGAGGGCGTCCATCTTGGTGGGACTTACAAAGCCTGCATAGCGTTGGCTTATCTTCCAGGCCTAGCTTAAGTAGATCGCAGAGGGATCTCCACTGCAACTGATTGTCAGCTCTCTACTGATTGAGCAACGCGCTTTTGCTTCCTGCAGCGTTACAGATGATGAGATTATATCCAGCGAACTCGGGGCAGTGACTAAGCCTGGGCGTATTTGTGCCCTGTGTTCTGACCTGAGGGACGGCTGTGTGAGTACGGCTTTCGACTAATGGCTTAGAGTCTTCTTGGTTTGTGCCGATAGGCGACTTTGAGGCAGCGGATTGCTGAGATTCAGTGAAGATAGGTTTACCACGTTTCCGCTTGGCGCGGCCTGTCGAAGCTGGTTCACAAACTAGTACAGGAGACGGCGGACTTTGGTTGTGTGCAGCCTGGCTGAGGTTGCCTGGCTTTGGCGTATCGGGACTGCATATTGTAGAGATTGAGGAACTGACTAACACGCTTGCTCTGTCTGTATCCAGAGTGATGCTGTCCTTATGGATGTTTAGTCAGCATGTCACACAATGATATCTGAGGGCCGGGGTGGGTGAGTCTCGGAGCCTTAAATAAAAATCTATGGGAAACTGGGGACCGCAGTTGAAGTGAACCCAGTTGTTACAGAAGTCACAGGCCACGGATTTGCTGCAAGGCCCCACTACTCTCGAACACGGTCCACAGATGTCGGCAGTCGGGCGAACGTCACGCCCCAAGCTAACTAACTAATCCGCAGAGCTTATAAAGGTTGAGAAAATAAGGATAAAGAACAAGACGAACAGAACCTGCAAGACATGCTGTCCGGTGAGTCTCTATGGTGCCACGAGGTATTGCTGTGTTGCTGCAGTGCATGGTATGTCAGTGGCAGCAGTGTCACGAGATGAAATCCGTGCAGCAGAAGTAATTGGAGAGTTTTTGAGGCCTTCAATTGAAGAAATGACGCTTCCACTCAGATACTTTGTGGAAATAAAGTGGTCTTCTTTTCCCATCAAAAATTCGTCGAGTTAAATTTGACTTCTCTGTGAAAAGTTAACTTAGCTGAACTACATACAGCTTGTTTATATGGAGTTCATCACAAATTTGCAAATTTTCTGCAGTAAATAGCGAAGTCATCCTGTTTCCTTCTAACACGGCTACACACAGAGAATGCAGCACTTTTCTCGTTTACAGCCATCGTTGCGTATTTACCAAAAGACAATGTTTGATAAGGTTTGCCACGACCTCATCTTCAGGTAAACCTGGTTATGAGGAGCCGCTTTTCTCTTGTTAATTTTGAGTGCCGTTTCCGCTGTATAATTTGTGCCTCGGTTGATTCACATTCAAGGTGACAAAGTATTCTCACTGCAACTTTCGTCAGTGGTGCCGAATAATTTGCAACCATTTCGTTTGCTCTTTTTAGTCTTTTTCGGACTTGCAAGATGACTGTATTAAATGAACCGTCTACCTTATGTTCACCAGAACTGTTGAGCAGTTGTCACTGTGTGTACACCCTAACTCAACAGAAGCAATTGAAAATTAGAAGGGAGACTGAATATAACATGTGTAAACGATGACAACACTTGTGTAATTAAAACGCAGATATTGCAGAAATCGTTGATGAATAACGCGCGCATTGAAACTTAGCAACGCCACAAACAAATGACGAATGTCTTTCTAATGTGTAGAATCCGTTCTGCGTTTCATTTCAGAGGTCAGCGGGGTACCACTAGAACTCAACACCCCGAGGTCAATTCAAACTGATAACGACCGCAAACAGCTCAGTAGTGTTTCTATAATAGAAAATGCATGGATATCAGCAAATACATGAGGGTAGACATATGGAATCAATATGAAATGTCACATACGTTCGAAATGGTACGTCCTGAGAGAGTTTTCGACTGTCAGTGGTCGAGCATAAGGAGGAAATCTCTAAGTTCAAGATGGCGGCCAAAACGACATTCACATGGGCACTACTACTCACGAAGGGGGGAGTAGGCAGTTAGTAAAGAATGTTACACATCCCCATGGGTTCGAACCTGTGAACTACGAGGTTTTTAACCACATAAACTGATAGGAGAGGTTCCAGTTACGATTCTCCCTCTGGGTCGAAAAGTACGAGTTCGCCTTCACGTTAACATAGTTGTCTCATGTCTCTGCGAGATCATCGACTGGATGTCCTCACGATGACATCTCTCACCAAGCCTTGTTGACCTACGTGAGTCCCTTCGATAACATCTTTTGACTAATGACCTCTTGGGGCGCCGAGTTCTAGTAGTAGCACTAGATCTCCGTTCTTTAGGTTGTGCTTGGTGAGTTGCCACCGCTGCATAGTCTGCAACGTAGGCAAATAGCTTTTCAGCCACTTGCCCCGAAATACGTCGGTTAGGTATTGCGCCACTCGCCATCGCCTATTGAAATGGCTTTCGTTAACCACTGTGGCTAAGGGTACAGAAGGATTTCCTTGAAGCAGCAGTAGTTTGCTCGGTGTTAGAACGTACTGGTTATCGGGAAAATCTGTTTGTTTGAGCAGAGATCGGCCGTTGAGAGTCCTTTCAATCTCGAGGAGTGTCGTGTGTTATACCTCATCAGTTACGGTTTGCTCTCGTAATGTCACCAACAAGATGCGTTTTGTTGTTCCGTCGATTCTTTCCCACGCTCTACCTCGATGACTCGCTTTCGGTAAGTTTAACATCCAGTCACAACCGTGAGCTATAAGGGTGTTGGATATCTTCTCCTCATTCCACGCCCGCAGCAGTTTCTTGACATCCTCTGACACTCCCGTAAAATTCGTTTCGTTATCGCAGTATAATCTTCGTGGGCAGCCTCGTCTGTCAACGAACCGATGGAAAACACATAAGACTGAATCAGTATCTAAGGCGTGCGCCGCCTCAGTGTGTATCGCCCTCATGCTGAAACACGTGAAAAGACAAACATAGGGTTTTTGTTCCGTATCCTCGCTTAACGCAAGTGGGTCCAAAATAATCAACCCTGGTGGTGGTAAATGGGCATGCATCCATCTCAATTCGATCCGCATGCAGTGGAGCCATGGCCTGTTGGCACGGTTGGGAGAACCATCTGCGGCACTGATGACAGTCATGTAAACCACTTCTGATCGTTCTGTTGGCTGTTGTTAACCAGTATCGTTGTCGCCTGGCCGATATAATGTAGCTCAATCCCATATGACCATTGATGTTGTGATAGTGACTAATCAGTAGTCGGGTCACAAATTGTTTCGCAGGTAGACTGATCGGATGCTTCGCATTGTATGGCAAGGGAGATTGCTGCAGTCGTCCTCCTACACGCAAAACACAACTGAATAAGAATGGAATTAAACCATTGAAGTGAGCTGCGACCAATAGGGCGGAAATTCTTGACCGATACCGGAAGTGCTTTCGCCGTTTCTTTGTCGCACCAATGGGTCTGAAGTTTCTTTAACTCTGGATGAAATGTCTGTTGCTGCACTGGCCCAAATATTTCATTCGTTGCCTCGTTAAGTTCTGAAGCGGTCAGTCTTCTTGTGCAGACTATTTGCCTCCTTTTAAACACAAAATTGCTCATAGCGCAGAAGCCATGTGACCGTTGGTAATAACTTGTTCCACAAAATCAAGTCCTCAAATTTTAATGGAAAGAAATGTGAATGGTCTATAATTTGGACAGTTACGGCATTACAAATTTGCTCAGTGTCTTTTGTCGTGCCCGGTTCGGTTTCAACAGGACGTGGTTATTCATTCTCTTTGCTGCGCAGGAGTTCAGGGCCATATAAACATCGGTCTAACTTACGAGATTCGTGGGCATAGATGCCACGCGATACATAATCTGCTGGATTGCGTTTTTAGTCGACATGACGCCATTGCTCTGGTCGTGAGGCTTTGTGAATTGCAGTCAACCGATTTGCAAAAAAGGTCTGAAGCCGCTTGGACGAATTTAACACACTATGTAAAAGGAACATTGTGTAGGTCCAAAACGTGGTAGATTCAGTTGGCAATTCCAACTCGCGTTCTATTTGCTGGGTCAGTTCAACCGCAGCCACGGCTGCCGCCAACTCCAATCGAGGCATACCTGTTACGCGAATCGGAGCCACGCTAGCTTTCACGATTACCAGGGAGCAGTGTTTGGTTTGGCAATCGTCGGACATCACGAGATAAGCGACTGCACCGCATCCAGCCTCTGAAACATCACTGAAGATATGCAACTGGAGTTTACCGCAGCGTTCTACTCCGTTAGGCCTAATGCACCTTTGCGAACAAAACCGGTTGAGACATGGTAGTGTCGCTATCCACTTTATCCACGAAGCTAGTTGTCCACCTTCGATAAGGTCGTCCCACAGCACGTGCAGCTTACACAATTGCTGGAGTATCCATCGGGCAGTTAGTGTAACTGGTGCAATGTACCCCAGTGGATCGTAGATCGAAGAAACACGGGAAAGTATGTTCCTTCGAGTGAACGGCTTGTATTTCGGTGGGAAGTTGAGGTTGTAAGCATCGTTCGTGAGGTCCCACTTCATCCCCAATGCTCTCTGAACGTTGGGCTCGTCTAGGTTAGGTGGTTGTTTCGACACCGTATGTTGCGATCCTGGTAGCAGTGCTAATAGCCACCCGTTGTTACTTGTCCACGTCGTGTGGTTGAAGCCACCTCTCGCCAATAGGGTCTTCAGCTGATTGGTGGAATCTCCAGCGTTATCAATGGTCATTGTACTGAATAGCCCGTCAACCACATAAGAGCTCCTTTTTGCGTTTCGCAGGATATCTGCATCTTAACAGTCGGCGTTATCTGAAATGGTTCTTCTCAAAGCAAACGTAGCACAACTGGGAGAGGAAGCAGCACCGAAAAGATGGACGCACATGGGCACTTCGTCGGAGAGCCTTGCACCTCAGCGTTCCTCCACCAAAGAAATCTTAGCGTATCGCTGTCTTCATATAGCACGCGAACTTGACGAAACATTGCTTTGATATTTGCCATGGTCGCAATCTTACCTTGTCAAAATCACAACAATACGCCAACCAAAGAATTTGTTAGATCCGGCCCCGACAGCAGCTGATCACTTAGAGATTTGCCTGCATACTTCGCTGCGCAGTCGAAGACAATTCGCAACTTCTTCAGCTTGGTCGGATGGAACACAGGATGGTGAGGTAGATACCATCGACAACTAGCTGGCCCGTCTTCACGGACTAACTAGGCATGGCCCCGACTGAGGTACTCACCCATCACGTGAGTATATTGCTGTGCCAACTCGCCACCTTTCATGAGGCGTTGTCGTAACATGTGTTGTTGTTTCAGAGCAATGGACCTGTTGTCAGGTGACAGGAAGTAACCAGGACGACAAAGGAGGGCTACCTCATAATGACCGTCAGTTAAACTTGTTGGAGTCTCCCTCACCACAATAGCTTGACGATCATCCACGGACATTTCCTTTTCATTTATGGGGCTCGCATCGATAAAGTCTTGTTGGTGCAATCTTTCCAAGTTATCTTGTAATGCACGGATGCTTATGAAGTCCACGGCCGTCCGGGCGTTAAATGATCTTTCAACTGGGGCCACCAACATCCACCTTAGGACTGCCTCAATCGCATATGGTTTTTGCTTCTTTCCCTTTCGCTGATCAACGACCCGGTGCGCTTCCGGGGCGTCACATCCAATCAATACACTGACATTGCTGCCGGAGTATGGTCCAAACGATATATCTCGTAGATGTGGCCATGACACTAACTGTTGAGTATTCGGAAGAAATGTACGTGATTTAGACAACGTCTTAACTGACTACGTCTGCTCTCTTAGAATCACTGGATGCAACATCGAGCTGTACTGCTACCGATTCAAACATGGTCTCTCCATTAAGCGCGCATAATTTGAGTTGCCTCTGGCTTCGTTCGGTGACCAGTGACTCATCGGTAAGGGTGCAATCTGACCCGTTGTCCAGAAACGCACTAGTGTGAACGATATTCTCTCCCCAAGGTACGGTAACCGGGACGATGGGGTCTGTCTGTGGATGGTTGAGGTGAAATCCAACGGCATGGCGGCTAGTGACGATGGCTGCTTCTTCAGCGACAGTAACAGATGAATCGGAGTATAGTGGGCGGTGATGTTTCCGTCCGCATCCTTGGGCGTTACAACTCCCAGTTGATCTGCATTCCCAAGCCATGTGATTAGCTCTCAAACATTAGACACACAGTTTCCTAGTTCGCACAATCTCAAAACGCCGCACTATCAGTTTACCGAGGAATTATGGGCACTGGTCAAGGGAACCACTATCTCCACAAGTGGAACAACGAAGGCGAGAACCGTACACGCTACACGTGGTCGAACCGTCAATCTGCACAAGATGGATTTTCCTCCTTATGCCAACTGGGTTAGGTCGTTTCTTCATTTGTCTGGGACCGTCATATATTTCAGATTTAATACTTATTGCAAGTTCACCGTATCTCAAGGAAACGGCTTCGGCACGTTCCTCCACGAATCTTGTTAGATCGGTGAACTGCGGCTCACGATTAGAACGAGTTATTATTGCGGCTTCGTCCGCTCTTCGAAAGTGTAATTCGGTGGTAACCCCCGGACAATTGTTTCAATCGTTCTGCCTAAATTAAGGTCGGAATCGTGATTCAGTTGCCGGAGCGTTAATTCGCACACTGTCAACTGCTAAGCTAACTGGGCTTATGCTGCGGTGCCGTTGTCAGTTAGACGCGGACCATCCAGCAGTTCATCAACGTGTGTTTGCCACCATGTGGTCCTGTCCAAACCGTTTGCGAAGAACTTCTTTGGTTACTAGATAGCCCCCACCCTCTTCGAGGATGGTACAGCGTTGAACCGAGGCCTTCGAAGGTCCATCACAATAATGTATTACGTAGTCCAGCACGGCTTGGTTATCATTCGTCCAATTCTCTACACCTGATTCAAATGCTTTAGTGAAGGACAAGTATAACTTAGGATTGCAAGCAAACCGTTGTATTTCCCGCCTAGGCAAGTCTGTCTGACGTTCAGTCGCGCGGATGAAGGCCGGTGTCTCAAAGGGTTATCTACTTAGGTCACCCAGAGGTCTACTTTCGTATTCATCCCTGTCGAATTTCATTGGCTGTCGCACCTTTCTTTCAAGTTCTATTCGTTTTTCCACTTCCTGTATTCGAAGTCTCGCCAGCTCTACCTCCATATCCCTGTCTCTGTGCAGCTGCCCCACAGGGGAATTTGCAGATGCAGTGTCGGCTGTTAAATATTGGGAGAGTTCTGGAGGGTAGAGGTCTTCTGTTTGTTGGGACATGATTTCGAACAAATTTATGGAATCTGCTCTGAGTTTCATTTCAGAGGTCAGCTGGGTACCACTAGAACTCAACACCCCGAGGTCAATTCAAACTGATAACGACCGCAAACAGCTCAGTAGTGCTTCTATAATAGAAAATGCATGGATATCAGCAAATACATGAGGGTAGACATATGGAATCAATATGAAATGTCACATACGTTCGAAATGGTACGTCCCGAGAGAGTTTTCGACTGTCAGTGGTCGAGCATAAGGAGGAAATCTCTAAGTTCAAGATGGCGGCCAAAACGACATTCACATGGGCACTACTACTCACGAAGGGGGGAGTAGGCAGTTAGTAAATAGTAAGTCCAAGCGAATATTACGGAATGTGACGCCATCGCGTTGGTACGCATGATAAAAGTCAACTTGATCTGAAGATAACTGGGAGGCTGACGTATATATTTTGGAAGCAAAAATAAAACGTGCTGAGAGTAGGCGCTCGGGAAATGGGCTGACCAGTTTGTATTGGTGAATCAAACGAAAAAGTATTTGGGGAGCATCGTTCATCAATATGAGTCGGAAGTTTGTGTAAGTTTGTAGGTATGTTGCTCTAATAAAGAAGGCATTATTCTGTTACGTCATTCTGTGTGTGCTGGTGGGATATGCAAAACCCCATTCATTAACTATCCAGAACCCCTTCTGAACAGCAGTCCAAATGTGGTCCCCACATGTCACTGACAAAAATAAAGCGATAGAAGCAAAGTGTGTATTTCCAGCAAGATTTGAAATTACAAGTATACAGAACCATCCCGGTCTGAGTTTGCCGAGGGTACCCGAGAGCAGAGGAGAAAGGCACCCAAGGACGTGGCGGCAAATGGTCTACCGAACATTCGGGTATGTCAATTAACACTCGAACGACCTTGGAGATAAGAATGAAACGTGGATTGATGGAGAGGTGTGAGAATCCTCCGAATGCTGTTAACTGCGTAACCTACGGAAGGTTTGCCAAAGTGATATCAGACCCATTGCAGACACAGGAGCATGTAACCAAAATGGATAAAAGGAATAGCATGGTTGCGACCGAGTTGCTTAGTGAGCGGACGCGTCTTTTGCAAAACACTCCCACCCCAGACTAGGTAGATCACCGCTGGTGGCGAAAAAAATGCAGTGATACATGGGATGCCAGAACTAATAGTAAAAGGAAGTTGTTGATGGGTGGACCATGCGATTTCGCACGGTGAAATATCTACGAACCAGAAACAGTCAACAGTATTCCGATATTTATGGAGTCTAATACAAGGGAAACGATAGGAGATAATCGTTTCGGTTACCCGTGACATTGGACTCATGACGGTGAACTTCGTTAGCCCTGAAATTAGGTGCATTTCACTGTTGGCTGCCGGGACCATCAAGAACAGAGCATGAGGAGGGATGTAAACTTCTGAGGCAGTAAAACTGTGCCAATAAAGGATACAGCGGTTTCGAAGGGACCACCAGTTAATAGCTTCGCTTCTCCTGCGGAATTTTCGTCCTGGCCATTAAACGACCACGGTGACCACGGAGATCACCATAAATGATGTTTCTGAGACGGTGTCACGTTTGTCCAGCAGTTTGTAGGAGACCACCTACAAAGACAGAATGGTAGCGAGTTATTCGAGGCAGTCCTCAGTAGTAGCAGGCGCGTAAGTTCGGGCGACACCGGAGTCACCTGCAACTACTGCGGAATACGGGGCAGCCTCTCGGACGTACGGCCAGAACTCTTCCCACTCCGTACTTTTTAACTAGCTGCCGAGAAGTGGATGGGTACTTGTGGCTCGCACAAACCGTTACAGTATCGATACGGACAAGGATATCGTGATGGCCGTCAAATTTTGTCCGAAACCGAAGATGCGCGTCGAGAATATTTGCCTACATGGGTGAAACATATGCCGACCGGGTAGACAGAACAAAAGAATCGAGGATGGGTCCCTTCTTTTGATGGGTCAACATCATGTGTCCATGAATGTTAGTCTTGCGCCGTGAGTTTCTGAGCTGTCGTGTTCGGGAAAATTACCTTCCCGGAAAAGTTGTTTGAATAGCTTGATATCGGGTGTAGAAATTGAAGCCGTCAAAATCTGCGTCATAAACTCGTAAGCCTTTGTTTTAACTGATTATTAATTGAAAGCCACTTCAGCGTAACTGTTTCCCAAAAATCGTTATGGGTGCTGCTGTTTTGGTCGACTGTGTACGGCAACGTTAACACAAGAATGTTGTGGTTGTTTTCAGTTTTTTTCATGCTCGTCATTTCTTCGTTATTTCATGGTCAGTTGTTTATTTATTTGTGGGAGATGGATTAAACTGCAACGTTTAAGACAATGTTTGAAGATGGCGAATCCCGCACTCTCTCACAGTTTCATGAGTGTATTCAGAGGTGCATAGACAGGGTGGGCGTTACTTACGTTTCTGGGACGGGCCGTAGGTCGAAAACTGCTTTGAATTGCGATAAGGTACGTGACGTAGATTCCTAAAATCCGTACAGATTTATTATCGTTATAGGAAATATAAAAGGGGTTGGAGTGTATGCAGGGGTGCGTGGCGTGTCAGCAGGATGAAGTGGCTGCCAAAGAGCGTTTT
>LUCH01000096.1:348387-360228 GCA_013368495.1 Paragonimus heterotremus | reverse complement strand
ATGTATATATATATACATTTATACATATATATAAAGAGAATTGTATACATACATATATACAAGTGGCTGCAGCCACTTTCCTTTCACACTCGCTTGAACCGTTGAAATTATGATTGAGTTGGATGGTAACAACGTACAGCTGTCGGGCACCTTGGGAATGAAAATCGGTTTGATGTGAGAGGAACAGGAAAACGCAACTGAATTCTCTCAAGATTCAAGATGATACCAAAAACAATCGAGGGGCAATGATAAAAGAGACCGAGTAAATGGGGATACTATGATGTTAATGTAAGTAGGATACAGCCGAATAAACCGAACACATAATAGTGATCTTGAGAATATATAATAAAAGATAGTAACAGCGTCAGCATGTTAACGGTCGTTCATCTAATCGCATTTTAGATTGATCTCGCCTACCAGCACTGCCTTTCCATGCACCATATTCCTTGAAGAGCAGACGTGTTGGAACTGATCCAACAGATTAACACCCAGTCTGTAGTCACTATCGGAAACCGATCGACAGTGAAAAACGAAGACGCAGCGCGTGGACCCTCGTGTATTTATATCGACCCTGGAAAAATGAGTGTACAGAGAAAGCACGTCAAGCTAGCGAGGCACGGGACGGGTTGTGAGTGTGGCCTCGGGACGGATAATACAAAAGGATCGGCTTGACTAAAACGAAAGTAGGCAAAACAACATCATCAAAAATGTACATATAAATGCGACTATCAAAAATATCATTTGTTATAGTCATTACATAGCTCTACATAGCTCTACATAGCTGCATAGCTCTCACCCAGAATGCTAATAAGTATTACACAGTCCTTCGTTATCCTGCAGAGAGAGGGAAGAAAATGCATATATCGTGTCCTTCTGGGTTATCACAGTTACAGGGTGACACACGATGAATAACGAGATGGGATGTCAATGTTCAGGCTGGGTCTGCCAGAAAAATGATTGCTGCGCCGGGGGTCTTTTATTTAAATTATTTAGTCTTCGGTGCGTTTGGCCTTTGTCGCAGCGGTCTGCTCAACTCTAAAAACTCTTGAGAGAAAAGTGGAGTAGACTTTTCCAATGCTGTACGATAGGTAGCAGGGGCTGTCTCTCCACGCAGCATGTTCGGATAGTCTTGGAAAGAGAAAATATGGTGAAGTGCCCACATGGTTGGCAGAAATCGATAACTCGCCGTGTCAAAGTATCCGGTCGACTAAATAATTTCACAGTCAAGGAATTCACGGACTTTGCAGTTATGAGTGAATGCCTTCGGTTTGCTCTTTTTTTTGTGCATCCACCTAAAGTTGATAGACTCAAGAGGGAAGAGGGCTATAATACGAATAGACCTGGTCAAGGACAACGCCGCTTCGGGTGCGGACCTGGTGACACATCAGATAGTTGCAAAGGCATAAGAGTCAAAACAGTTTTTTGTACGATTGTGCATATGTTACAATGAAAAAACATCATTTCCGAAAATAAGAAACGTTAACATACTGTGCAAAACCCACGGGCTTGCGGATCTTCCTACAAAGGAGGGAGAGGGAGTGGTGGTTGTGGTTGCGGAAGTTGCAAGGGGTTTCTGGGACGGAACGCCTTTTGCTGGCACCGAGGGTTTCAGGCGAGGAACGCTACTTGTCAACGGAAGTGCGGCTGATGTTTCCTCCATAAATGCTGGCTCCAGCTTGTCGACAGAGACCACATAGCGTTTGCCATCGCGGTTAATCGTGAAGGTTTTCGTGTCTTTTGCGAGCACACGATAGAGGCCAGTGTATAGAGGTTGCAGTGATCGACGAAGGTCGTCAATACGAGGGAAAACATCTGTGCACGAAAAAAGTTTAGCCTGCACACGTAAAGCTGATGAATGTTCTCTAGGCTTCACCGGGCGTTGCTTCCGCATTTGATGCGCCAAACTAGCCGTACAGCTGTTATAATCGTACGTTGCCTAAGGTGCAGATGAGACAAGTTCACCTGGTATCCTAAATGTGCAACCAAAGATAAGTTCCGCTGCTGTGGCCTTTAAGTCCTCTTTGACCGTGTTCTGCAGTCCTAAAAGTACTAGCGGGAGTACCTCTTTCCAAGAAGGATTAGCATGGGCACTAAGAGCGGCTTTCAGTTGACGATAAGGACGTTCAGTCATTCTCTTTGTTACTGGATGATAGGCCGTGGGGCGAATGTGTTTGCACCATAGCGTAATTGGGAGGGCTGTGGAATGTCTTTCAAACTGCGACCCACCACCTTTGATCACCACGACTGGACAACATAATTGCGCCACCCAACGTTCCAGGAAGACCCTGGCTACCGTTTCTGGGGGGCAGTTAGGTAGCGGTATGGTTGCAGGCCATCTTGTGAAGCGGTCAACACACGTCAACAGATAAATCGAGCCATTTGAGGGTGGTAAAGGGCCCACCAGATCGACGCGCACGTGTTGAAAACGTGCGTCTGGATAAGGAAAGGTACCACGGGGGCTCTTTGTATGACGGTGGACTTTGGAACGCTGGCATTAGAGGCAAGAACGACTCCAGTTACGGATATCGTGATTGACCTTCGGCCATACGAAACGTTCAGTGACAAGTTTGGTCGAAGCGCGTATGCCAGGACGAGACAAACTTTGCAGTGTATCGAGCACAGTGCGGTGGAAGGATGCAGGCACTATAGGGCAAGGTGTGCCCTAAGAAATATCGCAGAAGATTGTTCCCTCTGGCGACGTCGGGGGTATAGATTGGACTGTGAGAGGGCTCTGTTGACGAAGATGGCGGATCTCAGGGCCAGAGGATTTCGCAGCAGCCATGGCCGCCAAATTGACGTCATTGTCGGCCGACTTGCTGAGGTTGTGGATACGCAAAAGAGCATCCACGACAGTGTTGTTGGTACCTGAGACATGTCTTATACAAAAGTTCAGAAATAGCATTGAGTACCGTATGAAACTGTGTGGAAGAAAACGCAATGCACAAAATGGCACTGACGTTTCCTAATTGGTTCGGGCAGTGCATATCCGATTTATTAGATACGGTTGCAGTCATAACTGTATTGGCTTCCCCAGAATAAATAATTACAGTCTCTGTAGAAGAATGTGATAACTTGTCTTGTCGAACGTCCTGTTAAAATCTAGGAATGCGGTGCCCACTAGGAAACATTCGTCTGCTGCCACCGTGAATGAATCGGTCGCGGCCGGCATGTTAATAGTGCACGAGTGACGACTCCTTAAGCCGTACTGTTTCGGCATTAGTAGTCAGTGTACATTTATATGCTGCCGTTATACAATAGTCCTTGTTGCATCAGTGCGCTTATCATCTTTGATTAGTGACGAGATAACGCCATGTTTCTGTGGTTTCGGAATTTTGTCGGTATAATAGAATATTGAAACAGATGGTTCAGTGATTCCGCCGAAACAGCTGCAAATTTCTTCCCCATCGACGGCAGTATCTCATCCGGAGCCGGCGGCGTATCCGCTGTCAGGTGAAGCAGGTTGTTCTTCTCACGTTGATGCTATTGGAATCAGGCATGACCCTACTAGCATGACGATCGCTACTCTCCATGTGCATGGATTTATCCCTAGGTTGCCACCAAATACGGCAACAACATGAGCGCGCAGAATGTCTGCAGGTCCAGGATTGCATACCATGAGCCGGTGGGGGCTGTTACGACTCAGTAGGACAGCTTAGATATGGTTAAGGGTACCACATAACCAAAGAATTTCTTGGAGTAGTCAATGAACGATTGCGTCGAACTGGGTTAATGGTCTCGGCAGAGACACACCACAACGGTTGCACGCTTGTTGCGAATGCTTTGGTGCGCACGGCAAGGGGTTTCGTTTCCCGGAAGTAGGAAGATGTTTCAGAGACTTTTTTTTCCTTGTGGTCCTCCTAGTTATTGGTTTCAGCCATGATTTGTGACCATCCACCTGAGTGGGGTAAAGCGGAAGGGTCGCAACAATCGCGTTGACTAAATGTATCTGGTCGTTCTCCCAATGTACATTTACGCGGCTAGATTCCTTTATCAACGACCTTTTGATGCGAAGGCACCCCTTCATCTCGCTACAGACCTCTTTTCAAAGGCTACGTTGTATTACCTTTTTGGGCAGGGCGATAGTGCCGTCACGAACAAGGCGAAGGGAGATCGTCGCAGGATCACTAGACTAAGGAGTGCACAAACTTCGACCAGGTAAACCGTAAAATGTTCATTGGTCAGTAAGAGGTTCAGTCGGGACAGTTTGTTTTCCTTCAACCATCTCATGTGCTGCTTTACATCCTCAGCGAGGCCAACTTCCGAAATAAGGTTGTAGAATTCTATAGCACATAAACCAGAAAACTTGCCAGTTGCGAAGTTAATGTTGGGAAAGTCAGTCTCCAATTATAAAACCATACCTTTACTGATTGTCGCTCGTCGAATCGCACTGCGCATCCACTTGTTCTAATCTGTGTTTGAGGTATGCACTCAGTAGAGGATTCTGGCTGTTTGGCGTAGGGAATCCGAGGTGCGTATTGTTAGCCACAAGGATCCACCAAGTGTCGGAAGAATGTCTTCTGAGGTCAAAGAAGCACGCAGACCTGTGCTGATATAAACGGCAACACCATCGTCTTTACGTGATGTGCGATCGTTTCGTGGCAGAGGTATCCATCCCCCGGTCAGATCTTTATTGAACCAGGTTTCTACAGCACCTGTTTTTTCGAGCATCTTGGGTTTTGCTGGGAGACTCAGCTCTCAGCAAGGGCAAGACGTTTGTGAGCATGCGCCACCAAATGGAAACATGTGCGTGCTCTTCACCCTGTCCTGCTGAATTCACTGAATAAACATGTTTTGTTGGAGTGTGTCGATCTAAACCGACCGAAACGGGGCCTCGTTGGTAGCCAGAAGATAGGTGTAGACGCTTCGGGTTGAGGTAAACTCATGAGGATTTGCTGTCTTAGGCCACCTATCTTCTTCGTTGATGCGTAAGCCCTCCGTAACTTGTACAACGTGAACTGACACGGAAGGTACCCCTGTACGAGCGATTATGCGTTCTGATCTAGGACGGTCCGAATGAAGTATTGACTCAGATGTAAAACTGCTTTGGTTGAGATAAAACTTCCGAAGCGGGGCTGCAAATTGATATTCTCAAAAATGTATGGAGATTAGGAACAAAATGGGCAATTGCAGTGCGTCAGTTTGAATAACCCAAAAGAGGGGTATATTTCTATTTCTACAATTTACAGATCACTTGGTCAATGGTATCAGGCACAAATTGAAGTCTGCTATATCTAGCACGTATGTGGCTGCCCAAATGCGTTTAATTCAAACCACCAAAGGTTCTGCAAAATTGCGAACGCAGCTTGTATAACTATTCTGTCTGTCATGTTATCTGCCAATTCACTTACAGTTGCAGTGAAGTTTACATAAACGGAGCAGATCAACAGCTATCTCAGCGGGTAGCGGAAAACATTGTGAAGTGGTTGAAACAACTGATGACACAACAACCCCAAAACAGTGGACCTGTTGTTCGAAGTCCCGCTTCGTCGATTGTTAAGCACTTCGCGATAACATGTCACCGAGTTGACCCACTTGGCTCGTTCAACATATTGTTACACAAACAGAACCCAAAGCTACTGGCCTTTACAGAAGTTATGTTGAATAGGAACAACCAACCGGCGCTATGTGCACAAGAGTGGTTGAAGCAACCCATCGGGTTACCATGGTGTCGATGACGTGATGCTTGGTGTGAATTTATGCGTATCCATAGCTTGTCTCTGGTTGTCTGTTGCATACAACTTGGTTGTTTTATGTGTGTGACCGGTGAACGTAAACAAAATATGAACACACCGCAACATATGTTCTTCCTGCACTGATGTAATTCGGTTTTCCTCGGATATATTTCCACTAAATGATGTCTTAGTGTAAGTGAGTAATGTCGATGCTCTTCACCCTCGGCATCCCACGCACAGTCAGACCGCAGGTCCAATCGTAATAGGAAGTTCTAACTCCCGGACGGTCCTTCGACGTGCTTCCCTGATGTTCCGCAATAAATCAAGTTTAGTTCTTATTCGAGTGTTACTCGAGTTTGACGGTTGGTTTGCAGCTAGTAACACATTCTTTACATCCTGGAGGGAGTCAAGAGTGACTCGAATGCGCCGTGGACGTGTACCTAGTTTAGACTTGCGCATTCTGTAGAATACAGGTGAACCGCTTGTGTGTATTTCCAGTTTATCCCGGTGGCTACAATCGTCTACTTCTCTTTACGAAAACGACGCGACTTTATTCTCGGATACACGATTTAACTTGACCTGGGAGTGTTAGCGCCTGGAGTTAGCCTCATTACTGGAGCCTGGGACACCCGATGGCACTTTGTCAACGACGATTGTGTGAAGCCCGCGGACGTTGATTCATAATTTGTTACTTCTTCCTGTGTATGACTGGCGGGACTTGTGTAGAGGAATTCCGAGCACACTGCGTGGACCTCACGGCGTTTTCTGTGGTTTCGCTTGTTCGTACGTTCCAAGACGGACAGCCTTTCACGGTCTAGGATTTATGCGTGTGTAGGCGCTCCCCCTATTTTTCCCTAGGTTTCGGCATAGAAACTCCTTTACATTCACTCCGGGAGTAAGGGAAATGACATCGCTCGGTTCACTAGATACAGTGATTTCAAGCCCTGGGACACTGCTAGATGACCCCATCCCTATTTTTGCTGAACCGACAAGTTACATAGCAGTATTGGAAAGCTGATTTGGGTTCGTCCCTAAGCCACTGGTACGGATTAGCTGGAATGTCCGAATCGTATTCACAGTGTATCCGATCGTTACAAAATCGCATGCCATACCTCTGCTCCTAAGCCCTACTCCTTTCGAATACCTTCTACAGGTATCCGCCGATTCACAAATAGGTTGCAACATGGCGATTTAAGTTCAGATCTGCCATATTTGTCAGACTAGTTACAGGAATGAAACTTGAGGTATAGAAAATAAAAAACATTCGAAGAGACGAACAAACAAATAAATAAGTGAAATAGACATATGGATGAGGCGAAGGCTGTTAAACTTGTCGAATGACACACAAATCTATTTGATGTATCCCCGGTGTCTCGAGTATAGGCCGTATTGTTGCAATGACTAATGTGGGTGTATGTAGCAGTGTCGCACGATTAGGAGCTCCGGACAATTCTGATCCGTCACCTTGGTTCAGCATTCGTTGTGCACCTGCCAAATCCAAATTCCCTTTAAAAACAGAACTTGCTTGATGCCAATGCTTGCTGACGTATTGCTTCTTGACTGACGTTATCCATAGATGGACAAGGTCCGGTTACCGAAAGTGGTAGTATTTTCTTTGGGCACTTTGTGATAGCAATGTTGTTTCTTCTTTCCATTTCGAAAAACGAAACGATCACTGTTGTAATGGAAACACAGTCAGAGCATACATTTCAAGACGTATATGTGGCCACATCTTGAGTACTGCGTGCGATCCTGGGGTCAATACCAGTACTGGAGCAAATACAACGCTGGTGTACAAGGTTGCCCGTAAAACTTGGGGACATGGTATACAAAATGAGACAGGTATGTGTTATTCTCCCCGGAGAGAAGATGCAGACGTTCGGGTTTGGCTGAAACCCTTAAACTACTAAAAGGTTCGACTGATACTGGTAAGCAACTGCTTACCAGCAGTGATAACCCGGCGCTTCGAAGGCATGAACGACGACACAAGGCCAGATTGCGACAAAACAGTCGGGTTCACTCCTTCTCCGATAGGTCGGGGACGCTTGGAGTAAACTGGCGGTTGGAGTGGTACTCCACTCCTATTTCCGTGCTCCGATCATAAGCTAAGTCAACTGGACGGAGCAGTTACTACCATGAATACGTGTGACATGCTTAGACGTTGATCATAGCTCCGTCCAATTGACTTAACCTATGATCAGCGTCAAAGTATGTCACATGTATTCATGCTAGTAACTGCTCCGTCCAGTTGAATTAAGCTGTTATCAACGCCTAAATATGCCGCATATATTCACGGCAGCAGCTGCTCCGTCCAGTTGACTCAAGCTATCAACAAAGTTGTAAAAAAGGACACTGAAGAAATCAAAATAAACTTGTATTGAGGCCGTTCAGCATGAGTTATAAAGATATCCGTCATTTCCGGGAAATACTGATATAACATACTTTCAGCTGTCAGTAAAGTCTGCAGTCGGCGAAAACATAAACCAACAGTCATTGGAATCATAAGCATCCATGTTCTGAATTTAGAAGGGTTGCAGCTGAAACGGTAGAAATGGGAATCAATGTTTTCGTGGGATAAATAACGAGCATCAAAGTTGGTCATTATCCGTCGGATAAGTGAGCATTGACTTGCGTACACATGGCTAGCTACATTAAAGCACGATCAACAAGCAACAAACCAGACAATACGCACGTTATTTTATGACAGGGTGGAAAGCGTTACGCATGTTCACATCACGCCGTAGGTAGAAACAACCAGGTGATAACGTAGACCGTTTTCCACCAGAAATACTATCAGGGAAGCAGGCTGAATACACATTTCGGATGTGCAACTAAGCACCAACCGTGGACACATAATTTCCATTAGGAATTACTGTGATATTTCGTGTACGATACGATGTGAACACAACGTGGTCGACAATTACAAAATCTACTATATCTCCAAAACCGCGTAAAATTGAGCGTTTCTGCGAGATGAAGAGACGTATTCCACCACGAAAATTCCGATGGAAGCATTTTCAGAACGTAAAATCGATTA
The DNA here is from genome assembly GCA_013368495.1 of Paragonimus heterotremus. NCBI lineage: Eukaryota > Metazoa > Platyhelminthes > Trematoda > Plagiorchiida > Troglotrematidae > Paragonimus > Paragonimus heterotremus. The sequence goes on along the minus strand of LUCH01000096.1, from coordinate 351,519 downwards.
GGAGAGCCAACATTATGCTTTTATCAAAAAAAGTAGAGACAATCTTCTTCAACAAAAGTGCGAATGTCGGCAATTTTGAGGTACAGCTGATTTTTCTCACTGAAACCTCACTAGTATATTTCATTAAATCTATATACTTCTCCCGTAATATGCATTTTAATATTTCATGAAAAATTTTAAAAATCTCTTTTCACGTCTAAATGGCCGTTTCCAACTCGTTTCGGCCTTGAAACACTACCGGCGAACGACACACTTGCCAAAGGGTCTTTACCCAACACCTCTCCTGTTGGGCACTGTTGATACCGCCGTTGACGGTGGTCGAGCTGCATTGGGCAGGTAGGTTTGCGTTTGCGATCCGTCCACCGTCTTGGTTGCAAAGATGTCAGCCCTCTGCTCGGTCTAGGTGTTGAGGTTGTTGAAGCAGCCGTTGAGGTAATGTTTACTGTTGGGCGACTGACCTCGATGGTATCGAGAGGTGGGTCCAAATGCAGTTGATTCTGAGCTTGTTCAGTGTTGGAGGAATGGTGTGGGCGATGTTTGTTCCGGTGACGCGCCCAGATGTCGCTTCCGACGTTGCCATCGTAAAGGACGGTGCTACTTCGTTGCTTGACAGTTGCTGCTGTCCACTGAGAGCGATCTGGGCGATGGCCCCTCGCGTAGACTAGATCGCCGACGGCAAATCCACGTAAAGGGAGCTGTTGTGTTTCTCCCGGATGTTTCTCCACCAGACTCATTGCATCGAACTTCGCCCTCAGCTTGCGGCCCATGAGAGCTTCTGCAGACGAAAGTCCGTTGGGAATCGCCGGATTCGGGGTGGTTCTGTAGGTGAGCAAGGACCTTTGCAACACTTTTGCCACTGGTCCCCCCCGCGAGATTTCAGAAGTGTTTTCTTGGAGTTGTTTACGAAGCGCTGGACTTGACCGTTGGACTGTGGATGGTATGGTGGTGAGTGCAAGTGGCGAATGTTGTTCTGGGTGCGGAACTCCTTGAAATGGACCGAGGTAAACCCCGATCCATTGTCCGAGACAAGCGTGTCCGGGAGGCCGTGTTGGCTGAAAATTCATCGTAGATTGTTGATGGGGGCTGAGGTTGTAGGGTGCGTCAGTGGGACGATTTCAGGCTACTTGGAATAAGCATCCACCAGAATGAGATATACGGTACCATTGGTGGGTCCCACAAAATCCACATGAAAGAGTGGCCACGGATGTTCGGGTTGCTAAGGGTGAGGCTCGACGCCTGGCGGGTTCGCCGTGGGGGACCGAAGTTGATTGCAAATGCCCGTGGTTGGCAGTTTTTCCGGGCCAAGTTGTTCGAGCCAATCGAGACCGAGTAAGTTGAGATTTGAATCAGACAGGTAACAGACCGCATCGATGGCTTTGTTTTTGAATCTGACACGACAATGCAGTTGCCCAGTTAGTTGCACTGTACCACCGCAGGCACTGGTGGCGAAATCGAATGTCAGCTGAGCCGGCTGGCGGCCGATCGATTTCCATAGGCGATTTAAGATGATGGTGATGTCAGAAGCACTGTCTAGCTGTAGAACAGCTAGGTGCCCGTTGATCAATACGGACAGAAATTTTCTGCGTGAAGTGACATCGACTTTGAAGGAGACGAACAAACTGCTGGACCTGGCGAGCGGTTTGGATTTAGGTGGGCGTGACTGCCTGTTGGTTGCGCGTTGACTGCCCGATGTGCATGATTGACAATAGCCGTCCTTGTGGCCCACCTTTCTGCAACGCTGACAGCAGTGTTACTTGCGGGGGCAGTAACGCGTCTAGTGCCATGAGCCGCAATGCCAACAAGAAGAGGTTGGCGTTTTCTCGGGGGCAGAGTTCACTGGGCGGTTCGTTGGGGAGGGATGTTGTTGCGTTGGACATACAAATATGTCTACAGGGGTTGACAACTGGGCAGGGTTTTGAACCAAGACAGTCTTGTTTGAGATTGAGCAAACGATAGCCTTCAGTAGTGTGGTCCTGAAGCGTAACTGACTCGTGTCGTTGGATCCAAAGTAGCGGGTCTTTGCGAAGGTCAGCATCATTGGGAGACTGGAGGCCACAGACAAAGATGAGGCACTTGAACTGATCCTCCGTGAGGGAGGATAGCTTGAACCGTTCGCACTCACGGTTTGCGATGCCAGCATAGATGACAAGGTCATCCGAGTCCCGCTTGGTCAGCTTGATGCAGTGGTACCGCAAGCTGATTAGAGGAGACTGGTCACTAGATATCTGCGACAGAATATTGACCGCCTCGTTGAAGCCGATGTCACGTGAGCTCTTGGGCAAGATGGAGTTGGTGTACCGTTCGTGCCCTGCCGGGACAAGTGCGCGGAGGAGAATCCGGGTCATCTTGATTGGCAAATCCGATACGAAACAAGTCACCGTACCGGCAAAACCGAGAATCGAAGGTCACGTTCGCATGCGAGTCGTAAACGAACTCGGAGATACCGGTTGCCAAACTGCCAACGGATTGCGCCCCACCATTACTGTGCGGCTTGGCTCGAATTTGTATTGGACAAGCGTTGGGCGAGCATCTCCATAAGCTTCATCTGTTGCTGCAACAACAGTTTCACGTCAGCATCGTCCAGCGTCATTGATTAGAAATATTACATGTTGCCAACCGTTACGACTCCACCGGCTGCAGAAAGGCAAGAACAAACGCAAACGCCACGGGCAGTATCTCTATGACGAACGAGCACGATGATATGGCAAGTGGTCCGAAAATCAGAGCTCAAATATCGGAACGCAATCCTCGCAGCTTAGAACCCCCCAACAAGTAAGGAAAAAGACGGCCTTCAAATGAGCATTAATGGCTACTATGGTGGGAAATCGAAACCAGCACGGCGAATGCCATCTTGTTTCCCTTGTTTCACCTGCTCTTTTTCCATTTCCTACAGAGCATACTGTCAACGTCGTGCCAATTGATCAAACACTGGAAGACACCCGTGAAACAGACCAATCAGTATGTACCCCTTCATTTTCCAATCTGTATGTTAGGTGTCACGTGTTACATAAACATTCCCAGCTGAATTCTGCCTCCCGCCTTCTCGTCTGCGCGCCACACCGTTCAGCCCGAATGTAAATTGTGATTTACAGCAAGTGCATTTATAAGCTTGTTTGCTTATCTGTTTATTCC
>LUCH01000096.1:331820-342927 GCA_013368495.1 Paragonimus heterotremus | reverse complement strand
AAAAGCGGCTAGGAGATACGTTTGGTGTCCGGGCACAATGCACTGATAATGGTGAGAGACCGCTGCAGGTATGCGCTTCCCATGGTCTTTTTGTTTCGAGCACCGCATTCCAAAACAGGAAGGAGCACTGTGTTACTTGGAGACCTCTGTGTGCTTCTCAGCCGTGGACACAGTTGGATCATATAGCTGTTAGTTACAGGTGGCGCCACTCTGTTAAGGATTGTCCTGTCTTTTGGAGCAACCACCTGTACTCGGACTATGCCGCTGTCCGCGCCCGTTTTGTTTTTTCATTTGCCCAGAGGACCTACGCCCTTAAATGCAAGGTGCTTAACTGGCATTCGAGCGATGATGAGTCCCAACAAACACTGAGAACAAATCACCAAAGCTATGAGAGCATGCTGTAAACAGGCATGTTCCGATGGAGCTATTCAGTTTCGACAGAAATGGATTTCCGTCACGTCATTCAACTTCATGAACAAACGTCGCTCGATCCCACCTGGTTCTGAATACGATGACGACCGTCGAAAACTTAAACGCAAGCTAACTAAGAGTTTGCGCAAAGACCGTGAGCACTACTTGGTCGAACAAGCGAAAGAGATGGAAGGAGCGTCTTTACTTGGGAATAGCAGAAGGCTTTTTTCCCCTGATCCGTGGTTGTACTAGTCGTTCAGTCAATGTAAGTGGGACCATATGTGAAAAAGATGGTTCATTTATTACCAGTCAATCGCGTCGACTTGATAGGTGGGCTGACCATTTTGAGGGCAGTTCAGCTGGTGTCAACCAGATCACGTGGACGACGGGACCTGATTGGTCACTTATCGCATTCCAGACGGTCCTCCGTCGAAAGCAGTAGTTGTCCTGGATCTTAAGTTATTGAAGCGTAATAAGGCTCCTGGTCCAGACCTCCTCACTCCCTCTCGTTTCAAAGATGGTGGGGAGAGGTTGTTATCAGAACTGACAAAACTCCTCCAGACGATCCGGGAGACTGAAGAGGTGCCTCGTGATTGGTGCCTGTCAATAGTCATTCCCGTTTTCAAAAATGGGGCCCGAATTCTATGTGACAACCACAAAGACATCAGTTTGGTGTCAATTGCATCCAAGTTACTCACTGGCCTTATTTTACGTCGGTTCACTAAGCTTAGAGAAAGTCAAATACGCGAAGAACAGGCAGGATTCCGATCCGGTCGAGGGTGCGTTGGTCACATTTTTATCTTGCGACGGATTTTGGAACATAGGCACTGTCACAGACAGCCGACAGTCGTGATCTTTTTGGACCTAAAGCCTGCTTTTGACTCAGTTGCTCGTAACGTTATCTGAAGCTGTCTCGTTTGCAACGGAGTACCAGGGAAACACGTGAATCTCTTGAGATCACTGTATGCTCACTCTGTAAGCAGGGTGAGAGTTTATGGACAACTGTCTCGAGCGTTCATCACATCTAGTGGTGTCCGTCATGGGTGTCCGATTTCCCCCTTCCTGTTCAATTTTGTCATGGACGACATTCTGGAAGGTGCGCTTCGCGAATCCAGTGGGCTTGGTGTTGAGCTTCTTCCTGGCGCCAGATTGGCCGATCTGGAGTATGCGGACGACATTGTCTTACTTAGCCTCTCCGCCAAAGACATGCAGACCATGCTGAACAGGGTGAATGACCGGACTGGTTTGTATGGAATGCGCGTTGCACCTTCAAAATGCAATGTTGCTTCAGGACTGGGGCATTTCCACCCCTACTTTCTTCATTGCAAGTAGCCCGCCTGAGACTGTGGACAGTTTCACATATGTGGGTAGCACTATCTCGTCACCCTGTAATATAGGAAGGGTATATAAAGCTTGTGTACATTCCGTTTTGCTCTGTGATTCGGAAACATGCTTGTTCGCAAAAGAGATATTAACAGACTTGCTGTGTTTGTCCTTCGTTGTCCTCGCCAAGTGGCCCATGTTAAGTGAACTGATCACGTGTGCAATGTGGCCGTTCGCGGGCGCGTATTCCGGAACGCTCGGGATACGCAATCAATCGGTCAGCTACTCACAGTACACAGCTTGCGATGGTTGGGTCACGTATTCCGTATGCCATCTGATCGTTTACCGTACCGGGCATTATATACTGAGGCCACCAACCGTTGGGTGAAACCGCGTGGTGGTCAAGCAACAGCGTGGCCACGAAATATGAAGATCTTGACTGCTGTATTGAACAGAGTGGGTAGGTGTCGTCTACTTAGATGGGGTCCATGTGATCACTCAAATAGTTGGTTAGTGACGCTATCCGAGATGTCCGTGTGTCGCAGTCAGTGGCGTACCTGTGTTTATACCATTTCGTGTTCTTCCTGTTTGCCTTCTTTTAATAATATCCAGTCTTCATACTAACGTTTTTTTCTAGGAAATTCCACGTCACTGTTAAGGTGAGCGGCGGCTGAAGCCGCAGTATCTTCTGGTCAGGCTCATGGCTGTTATGTTGATGATGATGATGATGATGGATCTACGCAAAAAATGACAATAGGAACACAGAGACGGAAATTGAGAAACCAAGCGCCACAACCGAAACACTGTGAAGCGTTTTTCATCAAAAGAACTGGCTTAGAACACGAACTGCACAAGGACCGTTTAAACATTGAAATTTAAGTAATAGTAGGCAAGTAAATATGTTACGGTGACCGAAGGTAACAAAGTAGGTTACAGTAGAAACAGGACGTGTTAAACCTCAGTACACTGACTTCCACTTTGATGTCGAAAATTAATCTACCTGAAAGACCAAAGGGTAACACTCGTCTTTTTGTGCGTGGGAGACCCGAATCAAAAACGGATTTTGAGATCAATATCTCCATCACCGTTTAGAGTCGACAACCTAGGATGTATGCCGATTAACGGTTGTTCAGGCTCAATTTCGAGGCGCATGTACACAAAAATCGATTTTTCCAAGGTGTTGGGATAATTCCACAATTAACCCAAAAACGTTGTTTTGTTCTCCATTACTGTATGAGCCTCCGCTTAAACATTATAAATACGGTAGAGTTTTCCAGTGTAATTGAACACGTTTTGGTTGAGAGCAAATATACCCTTGGCTGAAGGTTTCCTGTCTTCTTCATTTGCGGTAGTTCGTGCGTCAACGTATAGGCCGTGATAACGCAGATCGTTAGTGCAACCGTCGTAGCCAAGCCGGGTTATAGTGAACGCCGGGCGTTAGTGATTTTGCATCAATTGTCAGTCCACGCGGCTCATAACACAAGGTTTACAGCCCCAAAATGAATATGCAAATGAATAGGAGACCCAGCTTATAATGAGAAAATTACGTGCGATCTAACTAAACTACACAGGTACGCCATTTCTTATGGGGAGATGAAGAATGCAGTCCTCCAGCGCGCGAGCAAACCGGAAACGTGTGTGACGCCATTGGAGCACATAGACCACCAACCAACGTGATAACCCAAACGACAGATAAACATCCTTATATTCCTATGTGAAATATAGTGGAAGTATTTCACACATCGTCCAGCGGATGGACCATTTTTATCTGCAGGCTACTGCAAAGTACGTAAGTTCACCATCATCATAACAGCCATGAGCCTGACCAAAAGGTACTGTGGCTCGGGCCGCCGCTCACCTCAACAGTGACGTGGAATATCCTATAAGAAAACGTTACGAAAAAGAAGACTAAGCGGAAGAAATAGAAATGGTATGAATACAGGTATGCCATTGACTGCGACACATCGCCATCTCGGATAGCGTCTCTAACCAGCGGTTTGAGTGATCTCGAGGACCCCATCCAGGCAGGTGACACCTACTCAATTTGCTCAGTGGAGCAGTCAGAGTCTTCATATTTCGTGACCACGTTGTTGCTTGACCACCACGCGGTTTTACCCAACTGTTGGTGGTCTCAGTATATAATGCCCGGTACGGTACGTAAGGTCGTTGACCATAAATAGTATTGGATATATCAGTCCTAACAGCTTTTCTCGCTTCGTATCTTTTCTTTGCAACACGGAAGCAGGCTTTTCCCAGCTGATGGTTTTGTGCTAGTTGATTAATGCTAGTCAGAGCAGCTTGATGACTTATTTGTGGGAGGGTAGATGCGTTAAATGTCCTAATGTTTGCCAGTTGTTTTGGTCCGAACAGGCAAAATTAGCAACAGAGAAAGAAGAAACTGAAAATTTATGGGCCGGTCTGTTAGTGCAACAGTAACTTCTGACACTTCTTGGTCGTTCATGCTGCGGAAGGGGGTTGACTTTAGAGACCCCGCCTCAAGTCTGTGATCCAGAACTCTTACCTGTGAGACTAAAGAAAATTGTTCTTTTTTTATGATGTCCTTCCCGGAACCAGTGGTCTGAAAGTCTAACGCCCCTGACAAGGAAAGGCTTATCGGGCCTAAGAGGGCGGCAAATAAGACAGCGGTGTCTAAACCTGGTTATTGCTGCCTGGGCTCGAAGCTTCATCCAGCTTTTTGATTTTACCGAATTAAATTATGGGCCGCTGGTCACGGTCAACCGCTAGGCGATCGAAGTGTTGTTATGTTTGAGGACATCTTTCTTAATCCTCCCTTTCCTTATTCTAAAGGTAGTGACGTAACTGCAAAATTGTATCTGCTGTATGTTTCTGGGGTCCTGTATCACTAGCTAGGCACTCTTGCGCAGTCAGTGGTGCGACGTACATCTCTGTGAGTATGAATGCCCTTCGACTAACACCTTTTTCTCGTCTAACAGGGTTGTATCTGATAGGACCGTAGTCCTCCAAGCGCACAATGGATCCTGTGTATAATCTGAACCAGCACTTTTGGACGTTTTATGCATCGTACGGCAACCAGACCGAGGATATCTCTAGGTGTGTCCAGGACACATTGCTTTGCGTTTGTTTTCAAGAATTAACTGTCCTTCTCAACACCTGATTGTCTTCTATACCAGAACTTCTTGGGTGATCGCTTCCATAATCGCCGATCTTCCGGTAACGTTTGATTCATCTTCTCAGACTTCTGTCCATTTTCAACGCTTCGGAAATCCAATATGTTGGTAATCCCAGTCTTCAAAATTCCGACGGTCTCATACTAGCTTATCCCCTGCATTCGTTGTTTCTACCTACAGTCACTGACGCGTTATTAAAGGTCATCTGCGCACGAATGCGTTTCATTACAGTGTTGTCTAGCTTACTTACTAACCTGACCGGTCTGGTAAACTGTGGACTGAAAGTTAAGGGCGTGATTAAGTCATCCAGGTGGACATGCGGCGGTTTCTGTTTTATCACTTTTTCACCTGCACTTCTTTCTGTCACTCTTGAGCACTGTTTTAACTGAAAGTGTTCGTTGCTACAAACTACGCTAGATTTAATCCACTAAAATGTTTTGCGCACACCAGCCTTTGAGCCGATTTGTGTTTCTGTAGAATTTGTCAAAGTATGTGCATGTAGGCTGACTTCTCATGTGGCATCTTGTGATGACGTATGTTTATGGTGGATTCTTCGTCGAGCTTTCCTGCTGAGTGGCAGAGGTGTTACCTAGCATTTTTTGTAAATACTGTGGGGCACGCTTCTACAAACGTTTTATCGTGATCGAACTGGCTGCTTACAGAGAAGGGATGAAGAACGTCAGAAACAGGTGGCTTTTGTGTTCCAACAAGATGACCTAATGTTGACAAGCCATGTATCTACACGTACATGTGTGTAGTAACAAACAAAGGTGTGTTTATACTTGCAAGCGACCGATTATGTCGTTACAAAATACCTTCTTTTGTCCACATTAGGTTCAGTAACTGTAACGAATAGACTTGCGAGAAGTAACCGAGAGTGCAGAGGAGACAACGCCTGACAGAAAGGCTTTACTGAATCAGAAAACGAGGCATGTGATCTGTAGCATAACGAATAGAAAAGGTAGATTACGATAATATATGGAGGGATCAGTATGATAAGGAAGAGAACAATGGTGCGGAAATAAAATATGACAGTAACATGATAAGCTTTTAAATTTAATTGTTCTGTTTTCGTCCCTAAGCTTTTTGTTCGTTTATTACAGCATGATCGTCAGACTTATTTGCGAAACGGAGGAGTTTGATTTTGAAGTGAATAGCGACTGGAATATTTTGTTTTTAAAACAACGAGCTTGCCAACTTTTTTCTGTGGATTTTGACGCATACAATGTCTACCTGAACCACGAACGGCTAAATGAGGATCGGAAGATTTCCACTTGCTCTTTTACTGAGGGTTGTTGCATTGAATTAATCAAACGACAGTTACGCAACAAATATTTTGTCTATTGCTACGTTTGTGAAATGGTGTCACCCTCGCTGGTCTCCGTTACATGTGACGGCTGTGGTTTCTCTGAATTTGTGCCCTCATCTATATCAGACATCACGCGCACTGCCTGCGGTAAATGTTGTAATGACGATTGTCAGTCCCACAGTGCTACTGTGAAGTTTATTTGTATGAGATCTGCTGATCATCAGCCCACCGTGATGCTAAGACACATAATGCGGAATCTGGATTTTATACCCTGTGTTGCTTGTTGCAACCAACATTTTGAAGTTCTAGTTAGTTTCTGTCAGAAGAAAAGCCACGCGTTATGCCTTGAATGTTTCAAAAGTTACGCTAAGGAATATTTAGAAAGCGGCCAATTCCAGCTTGTTGGTGATCTGGGTTTCACTTTGGGCTGCCCAGCTGGCTGCCTAGATTCGTTTATTTCAGATCCACACCATTTTCGCATTCTTGGCAAGGAATTTTATTCCCGTTACAAGGATTTTTCTGCTTCCAGATACATCCAAATGCAGGATTACGTTGTGTGCCCTGTCTGTAGTCAAATCTGGAACACATTTGACGAATCACACATCCAGACCGCAAGTGCACGAATACCTTCGCGGTCGCAATGGTACACTTGTAAACCACCGATGGGTTGCGGCTCTCTTTTCTGCGCTGCTTGTCTTTGGCATTTTACCGGTGTCGAATCCGATTCTACGGTATGTCGATGTGATAATACCTCTACGGAGCGATTTACTCATCCCTCTGTGCTTTCTCGTTTTTGGAACGTTTGGCGTATGGTTTCCGTGACCAGCGAAGAACGTGACAATCTAGATATAATTGCCAAGGTTTCTCGACCGTGCCCACGATGCAGATCTGCAACGGAGAAAGCGGGTGGTTGCAATCATATTCATTGCTCTGTATGCGGAATTGATTGGTGCTGGATCTGTTGTGAACCATGGACCGGGGACTGTCAGGCACTTCATTGGCTTTAGTCGCATAGAACGTTGTCACAGAAATTATTTCTAGCTGAGTGCAATATTTGCTTGAAAGAAAACTATTTTTCCACAGAAGTTGTTTTTTTGTACATCTGTTACTGTGACATGCTATCTTTTGATATGTTCTCCTTGTCTTTTAGCCTCTGATTCTGTGTATTCTGTGACAATGTCTGCAGGGGCCATACGAGCCCCACTCATCATACCATTGCGCTTACCGACACCAGGTGTTCCAAAAACCCATATAGACACCAATACACGATTGGAAATTATTTCGGAAACTCCTAATGTTGACATTTACTTCACCATCAATGGCAGCAGACCAGTTGTGAAGAAGACTGAGAGGGAACTTTTGAATACGGGCACCTACAAATTTCACAGTCCGTTTACTCTTCCGGTTGGACTTCAGACTGTTCGAGCAATTGCCTTCCTTCCGTAAGTTATAATCTACTACTTATTTTCATGTCCATGTTCTTTTTCTGTGTTATGTTGGCCGACTGAATTTCTTTAGAATCAGGAGTAGCATTCTTTTTGAATTTTACATGCAAGTAAACTACAGTAACTTCTGGGTAACCTACCAGCTGGACAACTTGTCAGCTGACGTAATTAGTCTCTTTCACGTGGCCGTGTAAAATGGCGTGGTGAATTGTTGCTTAGATTGCCACCTTTTGAAGTATCGACAGCCGTCATTAGTACGCCAAATATGTCTGCTACTTCCTCCTCTGACGCAGTCAATAGCATGCTCAGGAGACCGGTTTTTGTCCACTCAGTTAACTTGACCTAATCAATGTAGCATGCAAGTGTATGTTCAAGTCTCTGTTGAAGAGCAACCATTAATTTCATTTCAACGGTACGGCCCTGTTGAGTTCGATCACCATTAGGTGAGCAATATCAGCCATGTAAAACAAGCAACTCTATTCTATTTTATATGACGTTTCTAGTACTGAGGCGCATTTTTTGACACGAAATGAGTTCAACCTTTTCATGATAGTATAACTGCCGTAAACGATTACCATTAAATAGTGTACTGCAAAGTGATGGCTCTAAATTTCAAGCATTTCACGTTAGTTTTGTTAGTCATTATTTTTGTTTACCGGTTCGGGTGCGTAAAGCACATCATTGGCCTGTTTTACCTTGATCTGGGTGAGTCAATATTAAGGTTACGAACGATGTCGATGCGTTCATTGCGGGAGCGCGATTAATATAGTAAACAGACAGGTCTGCGCCACTTATGTTTGGTGTATTTTTTTTCGCCGACGAACTTTTTTGTAATTAAAACTACAGGAACGGGATGTAAACAAGTTACATATAAGTATATCCTCCTCAAACCGGCGGCGTTCATAGGACTGGTGCCCGAGCAAATAAATGCCTCGACTCATACCGCGGAAGATTGATGGTTCGATTCTCCGTTCGTACTATCTCCGCTTGATGAGCTCAAATAAAAATGAAACCAGTCGCCGAATGTTGGTTTGAAGGCGTAGATTATGAAAATCTTATAGTCACCATTTGGTGCTCTTGTGGTCAGAGTTAATACAAACTGGAAATTGAGAATGGACTGTGCCCGTCCGTACTGACGGGGCGTGGCCATATTACTTCCTCACCTTGTGTAATTCGTCGGCACTTGGCGGTCTCATACGATAGTCAGTTTACCGGAAGTCACCGCACTTTTCAGTGCGCTTGAATCATTTATGCACTCTACGAGTCCTGCATTTGTAGGTTACCTTGCAATACAGTAATATGTATTCTACCGTCCAGTAATAAACATATCCATGTATTTCTACACTGCTTGGACAATTCGCTGCATACTTATAAGGTCGCTTGTTGTTACGGTCGTATTCACCATACTTTTTCATAGACCGATCGAATTTCTGCATGAAATAATGAAATTGACAAACTACTACTCATACTGAGATATTGCCGCATAAAGTTAGGTCTTATTATCAACCTGAAGAATAATTCGAAAGTTTTGGTCTCACAAGTGAGAGGTCACTCGGTATTGAGTTTAAGAAGATAAGTTGCTTCCACTTGCTTCCAGAATTTCAGCTCAGTGTTTCTTTGCGATATTACTCTGAACTTCAAGTTTCATTTCATCGGTACTATTTCGTACTGGCTGGTTAATTTTCCGTAGTTTCCGTTTCCAGTGGTAAGTTCATCTATTGTAACATGCATTCAACCAATACCCTTGTTGTTTATAATGTACTTAAAACCCGAGCCCCCAGACGACCAGGACTGTGCTTGCATGCAAGATTACGCTTGTCAATTCGCGCTCACTGTAACTTACACATATATCACAAAGATGTTTCTTGGTGACATTTTTTAAGCTGAATATTTTAACGTACGGACGTTTCATTTGGTTAGATAACAACTTCACGGGAAGTGTGACTGCTCACAACTCGAAAGCTCAGCTGACTGCCAACACTATCCATACCCTAGCTGTACTGATTGTTTACGACTGTTAGAGAAGGTTGGTTGATGAAAACCGGTTTCGCACACACACCTACAACTACATCAAACAGCTATTATGTTTGTTGACGCCTATTCTCATTAAACGATTGGACCGTCCACAAATTCACACGGAGTTGTTTACTACTACGCTTCTGAGCATTATATGCAGGTACAAATTAGTTAAGTGTAACGTTTGGTTTTGGATATCTCACCTTCGATATATGTCGGTTAAGCCACCGTGGAATTCCATTCCAATACTAGTTATCGCTTGCTCGTCTCTCACCATGAGTTGCCTTATCATTCAGTTTCAGGAACATTCTACGGACTGCAGGGTGTTAACCAGATGCATGCCGAATGTCTGCCTCGATTAGTAAAGTGGTATCTGGACCTCCGATGATTATTTCCCCTTCCTAATTCTTCTTAGCTGTTCCATCCGTGGGCTCATCACTTACTACGTGTTCTTTTTCTCTTCCTATTTGTGGTGACTACTTACCTGGTAATGTTCTCATGAGTTAAGGACTTCAGACTGGGGAGGTAGATAGAAAGAATTGTAATGTTATAAACATCATCATCATAGACAGCAATGTATCAGGGGTTCAAATTGTTGCTTAACTGCCACGCAACCACGAGGGAGAAAAAACCTGTATGGGAAGAGAGTAAAAAGAGAAGGGAAGGGGAATGGACCTAGCTACTAAAAATAGCTACGTCTGTATTCAAACATACAACATCATGGCGCCTACACCTTGCAAAGAAACAACCGAGCTGTAAGTGAGAGTAAGGCGTCATCAGCAAGACAGCTTCCTTACGGCTTTCACTGCCCCGCGTCATTAAGTGCACTTACTTTACGGGCAACTGGGAAAAACAACAACATTCACGCCACCGAGCTCGGTTAGCCTCCATCTCACCTAACGTCTCCAGCCACTGGCTCTGCGAGTCGCCATGGCCCCAGCCCGGAAGACAAACCCGATTTACAGCGACAAACCCCTTCGTGAATGATTTCATTTATCTACGCCAGGTCATCATTTGCCCACCTCGCACATTCCGCCGGTCGGTCGCAGCATCGACAAACAGTGCTCGGTGTGGCAAACGACTAGTTGACATCTTTAATACGTGACCTAACCATCTAAGTCTGTGCAAATTTAGTGACTGAACAAAAGAACTCGTTTGACAATCAGTGCCAAACACCCGCTTCCAAACATCGTCGTTGCTTACTCCCCGGTGCCACCCGATACGAGCGATTGAACGCTGGAATCGGTGGTCAAATACCTGAAGGCGGTCCACGTCTTCTATTCTGAGGGGCCATGTTTCGTTGCTGTAAAGTAATACAGCCCTCACTGTTGTCCGATATACGCGACCCTTAAGTTTCAGAGAGATAACTCTCTGTTGCCGTAAGTGCCTCAGATTAGTAAACACCCCCTTAGCCTCAGAAATACGCGCCTCTATTTCATTCCCTACACCGCCAC
>LUCH01000096.1:309857-329211 GCA_013368495.1 Paragonimus heterotremus | reverse complement strand
GGGTTCTCAACCAAAGCCTTTGGTTCAAAAGCCGTGTACCGCAAGACAGCGGATGGGTGGCAGTGTACCAGTTTTCCTGAAAAAGATACCAACCTTCCAACCTCCAAAGTGGAGGACCGGAATACTGGTTTTTCAGACCTCTACCTGTTGGCCTGCCTGATATGAGTGATTCTGTCGGTGTGGTGGCCACACCGTGCAGTTTAGCCCAATAAGTGATCGAGATGCGCAAGCCGTCACACTACGTCAGTGCCCAGTCTCTTTGTGACAGCGCGTGTACGTTATCAATTGCAACGAAAACCTGAATGAAGTTTAGTCCTTCACACTACGTTCAGTCTCGCTCATGGCGGCGCAAATGGGTAATGAACGATTACGTTAGAAAACTAGTGCACATAAAAGCCGGGATCGCACTTATTCGGTTTTTGTTCTTGAATAGTGTTCAGGCTATTGCTCTGGTCATGTATTGTAGATTTCATTCGGTCATTCCTGACATCGGGCACCATTTACCGGCATCACATTGCACCAGTATCGTGTTTGTTGTAGACAAACGTTGAGTTCGTTTGGAAAATCAAAGACTGCTTTTCCAATAGGTCAACTACTGCAGACCGGGTTCGTTTCTGGAACTCCGTGACTCACGCAATCAAGGTCTGAAGACCTCAAGAAAGATTGTAACTCAGTTCAGACTTAGCTTTCGGCATTATTCACTTGTAGTAAGTGAAATGTGGAAGTGAAGACCACCAGGGAGTCTTCTTGCAAATTTTGCCTAGCTCTCATTAGTAATTCATTTATTTACAAGTGCAAATACTTCGCCGTTGAATATTCATATTTATACATAGAGGTTTAGAATTGTAGTTACCCTCCCATACTCCTATATTTAACTAGGGTTTTCCCCCATACCAGTTAAGCATCAGTATTGGTCACCAATGTATTACCATCAATGTCTTTGGCAGATTGATCGTGTTTTCGGAGGCCACACTTTACGGTTAATGTTACCACCTGATGATTGGCGTATGCTAGTGATAATTTAATAAATCCATTTATTCTCTTCTCTGACAGTAAGTTGCTCTAGCCCGCATTACGCGTGGAGCGTTTTCTGAACTTGGATGACTCGTGGAATTGGTTGCCCATGGCGTTTTAGAGTGAAATTCACCTTCCTTGTTTTTGTAGTGTACTTGCATACTGTGGCTATTAATATTCTGAAAGAAGAACCTGTTTTTTTGCCTACTAGCGACACTGGGAATGAAAGTAATGTAGTCACAAAAACCTTCGAAATTGTCAAAGCAGAAAGCCCTGAAGGAGAAGAAGGAACTGCACCTCTTACGAACGATTACGGATTCCTTGATGACTTGAAGGCGATCGAATCACAGCGCAAAAAACATTCAGTAAGTTCTCTTCTGTGTGTATTCTTTTTTCCAGTCATTTTTATCTCATGAAAACTTTGGATTTGTCTGGACCATTGTTACTTTAGTTTTATCACCCGCGGTTATCTGCCAGATAGTTGTGATTATGAGAGATGGACAAAGTGATCAGTCGCGACCTGAAATTTGCTCACTTTTTATATGACCTCCAGAAGAAAAGTTTGGCTGTTGAGGTTGGGTTACCCTTAAATTCGTTAACATGATTCTAAGGTTAAATTTAGATTATCTCAAGTCGTCTGTAAGATACAAAAAGGCCTCCTGATTCGACTGACTTCCTACGCTCGCGCTGTCTTCGAGTTCATATTGTAGGTGACGATCAACTTGACATATATATGCTCATATCAACTGTTATAAAGCTTGTGCAAGTTAACACTTTGATTTCATATGTCCCAAAGCTCTGGTTCCACTGTATGTGCCTGTTCGAGTATACCGGAAACAGATTTCACATGTGCTCCACCATAGTCATTATATATATATATATAGTGCTTCTCGAAAGGGGTTGACTGGAAAGTCTATGGGAATGCGAAGGCTGCGATCAATTGTGGGTGATGATCAACTTGAAATTAACCAAATCCTCACCTACTCATCAGTAATATATATGTATTTGTCACATGATTCGTTGATTGAACCCCGTATAAATTAACAGCCGTCTCACTGCCTAGTTCAACTTCTGTTTTACGCAATAATTCCGGTTAACGAGAAAATTATCCGAGACATTCGGCTGTCAGAGTGTGAGAATGTCATGCAAGTGTCGATCACCTACACTTCTCTTATAGTGGTGAGTAATGTTACCTATTCAGATCAGTTCATCTGCTCGTCCAACGATGTTCATATTAACGCCTTAACACCCGTGTGGAAAACGACGGCATTCATTTTCAATTCTGTTCAGCCTCATACATACGACCTCTTTGTCAATGCACACAACTACTCGTAAACCGATAGATGTCGATCCATTTTAACAACCCGCAGGGTGATATTTGACTACTCTATATTATTGTTTTGTTCGTTTTCTGTATAGCTGCAATAGGTTCACTGATTTAAGAATTCTTTTGCTGGTCAGTTTCGTGTGGCAACCTTTTGTTCGCGTTAAAGATTGTGATTCTCATGTTGCCACTGTGGCTTAGGTTCTGTGCTACCATTCACCATAAATGTGTGAACGAATCTACCGAAGTTTTTTTTTTATCTCATAGTATAACAGCTTCAATCGTTTGCAAACTCGTCAATTCATTCGACAGTTAATGGAGCGTCATGATCTTGGACAGTCGAAGAAATCAAAATCGCTCAAAGCAAAAGCGGGCTTTCGAACTTTCGAAGGTGGGTCTCTCTCTTTTTCTAGCACATGGTGACGCTATTGCAATTGTGACCAATCTACTCATCAGTTGTGGCTAATATAAGTGGCGCCATTGAGAGGAGTTGAATAGCACATTGGCAGAACAGGGATCACTTGATGTTCTCCGGATTAGCGTCGCGTACACTGTAGTCCTATATTAGTTATGCTTCACGGACGGACGGGACTAAAGTCAGTTCGCTAGACTGACGACAGTTGTAAGTATGACGTACAACTGTCAAGACGGTCACGTATTGAAATAAACTGCTTTCTAATGATTCATTGAGCAGAAATCCAAGTCTGGTAACCAATACCCAGGACGGACTGGAGGTTGCCTTCGTCCCAATTCCTTCTGAGTTGTCCTGAACCCCTTCGTTTACGCTAATCAGTCCAGCCCTGTGCGAATTCAACACGATCTATCCGGAAATTAACCGTCATAGTTTTTGTATGTGATGTAAATTCCAAGCAGTGCAGACCATTTGCTGCTGTTTTTCTGTTCACTACGATCCTGAGGTACTAAAATCTCGTAAACTGAACGATAATTTCCGTTAGTTGATTTAGTTTTTACGAGCATATGTGTGGTTTACTTATTGGTTAATCAATCAACGGTTCATGACTTATTGACTGGATTTAACAGGCTTCGGCGGAGTCCAAGCAATCCTCTTTAATCCTCATTTGCTGAAGATATTCCATTCTGATACTAAGGGATGGGTTGTATTCGTTTTTGAAACTATTCAGCAATGAATAGTATAAGTTGAGTATTGCTTACCTGGGATCATTTGGGTGGATTTTCCGGTTGGTTCACCTCAAAATAAGAACTGTACTTAGCGCCCAAACCCATGAGACACCGTGTCCAGATGAGTTTATTCGGAACTGTTAACCATGGGTTGATTATTTCATGGATTACTTTATCACGTCTTAAAAAGAATTAACGCATGTAAGTTTCGGCATTCCTCGCTTTTATCAAAGTAGCTGACGGTGTTAGAAAAACCGTACAGCTAAGAAATGTATTGTGCAAAAAGTGACAATCGTGATTCTCTCGGAAATTCTTGTATATTTTGCAGATATATTATGATGTATTGCAACACTTACGGGTATATAGTGTGTTCTATCTAGACTCTCATATATCTGCGCTTTTTCCCACAAATTATGGTTTGGGGTTTATTGGTTAATCGACTTAGACGGTATTAAGTTGTATTAATCCAAGAAGTAACGAAGCTTGTTATTTTATCTGTGTAAATATTTGGATTTTCAAGGTTTATTAGAAAAAGTTCACTCTTACACAATGACCATGAGCCCGATCAGAAGGTACCGTGGCTCGGGCCGCTGATTAAGCAAACTTAGGCGGAAGAGCTACGGATACAAACACGCCATTGACTGCGGCACATCGCCATCTCAGATAGTGTTTCTAGCTAACGATTTGAGTGATCATGAAGACACCAACCGGGTAGGTAACTGCTATCCACTTTGCTCAATGGAACAGTCAGGGTCTTCGTATTTTGTGACCACCTCGCGGTTTTACCCAACTGTTGGTGGTCTCAGTAAATATTCAGTAGGCATGCGGAGTATGTGGTCCAACCATTCCTGGCTACGTATCGTAATTAAGTGACCAATTGATCGTGCTTCCCGAGCATTCCGGTATACTTGCTGGCGAACCGCCGTATTGCTCACAAGATCGTCGCACTTGGTGTGGGCCAAGGAAAAAATTTGATAACACTTGGTTCAAAGCTGTTAGGCGACAATTGTAAATATACTGCTTTTCATACTGGAATACTTTTGGTTGTCTGATGAGAAAAATATACAGTAGACTTGTGTCAACCACTCGAAAAGTGTCACCATTTGCAAAGGGTTACATGGTCTTGCAAGTTAACATGTTCCGTTCGGTTTTGTGACAGATCTGTTAAAAAATTTCTCAGTAATTATCGGATTAGACTTGCCACTGTTTTAGCGACCTTGGTTGTGGATCATTTGACAGATTATGGAGACTAGAGGATGACTGCCATTTTACCTATAGTCCACATCTTCCAGAATAAGCGTCACAGGCCACTTGTGACTCGTTTGTTTGGACTTGCTAAGGGCTAATCTCGACTGATATTCCCCTATTTGAAGTAGCCCGGTCTCCAAATCGAACGATTTTTAATTTCTAAACTTCTGGATGATGACAAAGGACTTTATGGACACAGAACCGTGAACTCGGACTATGTGAATTATATTGCTTTTCTTCGTAACAATACACATGCAGCTCCAGGCTCGCTGGGTCGCATGGCGGTTGCGATAGCACGATACGGTGTATACTTTGTGCTGTGTGACTGCAAAGAACCTCTGACAGGGTTATATGCCTACACTTATCCTAGGTGGGGATAATCTGGGTTCAGTCGAAAGTCCTATGTGCCTTAAGTAGTCTTATCATAACTAGTGGTGATTTTGAGGAGAGATCTTCGCTAACGCGAGCTTGACTTTTTTTAATCCAAGGCATCCCTGACGTCTGTACGACATCCGTCTCTCGGGGTAGGGTATGCAACGCTGTTATGCACTGTACTGTTCTCCAATTGTAAAACCTGATGACTCTGCGTCTGTGGTATTCTTAATCTATGTGATCTCGAAAATTATTGTAGGTAGAGATTACCGGTATGGTGGTAGTACCACTTGAACGGTAGTTAAGTACTGTGACGTGTCTGATATAGCTAACCATCCTTCACACGAGGTAGTCATACATCATCGTTAAGATGATACTGTCACGTCTTACGCTTGTCCATTCAGCGCCTACCATTGTTGTAGCTTGTTCACGCTCCCCGAGTGTGACTGGTGGTTGGTAGCTGGTGTCTTTGCTTAAAAGTATTTTGAAATTAGCATTTAGTTTGATCTCTATTCACTCTATTAGGCTTGAAGCAAGAGGATATTGAATACTAACGATAAATTGTTATCAGCTTGTGCATATGTTGTTATCGCTGGTGTAATGGGCATTTCTAGCTATTACTATTCGGTCTTTTCCTTAGGAGAAAAATAGCAAAAACACGTTTCTACCTAATCGTTTCGTGCAATTGTCAATTATATCTGCTGAACTAACGTCCGGTCTCTCTTCAGTTTGATATACTAATAATGATGGATTAAAAGGAAAACTTGGCAAACGATCGCAATCGGCCACAGTTGTAAATAAACCATCGATTCAGCTTTCTGATTAACTCTAGAATAGGAAAGTTTGGTTTGTGTAGAAGTCGAGCTTGCTAATTGTTAACATAAGAATTGCAGGCCCGGGCATTTGCAAATAGATGTTTCTACTAGGATCTGGCGGGAAATGCGGAAATACATTCAGAGATCCGAATAAATGTTGTGTTGTGTCAGGTAAGACTGTTGTTACAGTCTTTCCGTATTTTATGATTTGATGAGAAGCGATGAAGTAAACGAATTTTTCCACATGGAATACTTCTACAACTTGATATGTTTTAGGGATCTAACAAAAAAGTACATTATCTTCTCAGAACAAACCAGGGAAAACAGCTGGTGAACAATACGTCCGTTAGGTGGAGTCTATAGGCATATGACCAAGTGATATGGGATGGAGAGAGATTTTAAATGCCGGATATATGACAAGAGTTTTGATTGATCAAAACATTACTATTATTGTTATTACCATTGTGATCATCGTTATCATTGGTTGTTTGTTCATTATTCGCTGACAATTCACCTTCCAGCGTTCGTAAACCTTATTGTTAACCTGATTTGACTTAACTTAGAATGTGATAATTCGACCCGTTTTCGCGGAACTTCACAATGTTTGAATTATGACGTGATGGGGATAGTAAAACTCATGTTGTCACCAGCTGTCGGGTTGTATCACACTGGCTTACTTTAAATCGGTGTTTGGATGATGCGGTATAGTGTGCCTACGTTCTCAGCTATTTTATTGATTTTCATTATAGGGAAAGTTCATTGTAAGTCGGTTCAGCCGTTTGTATAACTGCTCTATACAAACGTTAAGCCGTTCATTCCATATATGGTAGTAAGAAATTAAGCTATATATGGCACAGACGAAGTTTTTTACCGACAAAAAGTGCTGCCGAAGAAAGTTGATGAGTGCAATTAACGCTTTCGATCAATCGGAGGTGATAACCTTTGTTCTCCATGTCATTTGTTTAGTTTTATAATTGGTGTACGAAGTTGGTACATCTCTACCTTTGAATCCTGTCAGCTCCTTGTTTCCTGCTACCATTGACGTCAGCCTATTAGCTCATACACTGCACGCTAACAGAACTCTTATATATCTTTTAAAGCCCTTTTTATTAACTGTTCTCTTTGAACGCAAAATTTTGTTTTCGAATCGTGTGAATAACTAGTGTAACTAAATTTAAAATATTGTTCAGTTAGCATCGCCTTGCTTTTTGATTCCAGACTATTTAGCGAATTTTTGTCAAAGTCAATGGACAAACATTCGTCTTGCCCACAAAATGCACTTGCACCCGTATTGTTTCTTCGAACCATTGCTTTTGACATTCACAACCCAGTCGTACAACTTTGTATTCAGGTTCTCATGAATAATTAGTCTTAATTCGAGAATGCTTCGAACCTTTTGAACGCCCCAACTATACTACAGCCTCTTGTATTCAAAACTCTAATTTTGCTCGCCCCAACACTGCCATATGTCAGTTTTGTTTTCGCTTTTTCTCGTCGAGTGTATGACGTCGTTTTTTAAGTTCATTACACTTCCACTACATTATACACCCAATCTGCTGTACTGTGGATTCACGTTGCATATAGTTTGCGACACAAACAACACTCGTCGCTCTAGGTTGGTTAGTTTAATTGTTATACACATTCTTCCAATTTTATATCAAACCTCGACAATGACCTTTTGTAATCAGACTCGTTCCTCAGCTCGGTGAGTGTGGTTAACATCGTTGGGCTCAATTCTGATGGAGAAGACAAGTGAGAAAACAATTTTTTAACTCAGTAACTATATTGATAGTCGTGAACGGCACTGTTCAGTGATCGCTTTGAGGGAGTTCTAGATGCTAGATGAGTGAGTACTGTAGAATAGGACGATGTAATAAGCGCTTTTTGAGGTTGAGCCAGTCGGGTATCTGCTAGATGGTGATCACCTATAGAAGGGCTTCTGTTGGAGAGTTTTGGTGTATCGTTTTTCCTCATATTCACTATTGTGTTTTGAGTTTGTACGCAACGTCATCTACTTCGTAAAACTGGACAGTCTCAGTCAGCCCCACTTCACGTTATGTCATTCGGCGTAATTTTACTCCCTGAGACGTTCTACTTGCACAAGATATTTTGGTTAACTTCATCAATGCATTCTGTTACCTCTAATCGGTTCTGGTCGCATTCTGTATTGTCGGACCCTGGATGTGACTGGATGAGGACATGTCTTCATCCTACTGCATCCGGCGTCGATCGAACTTACCTGCAGCTCACATTGCTCTGTCCCTGGGTTGCAGCTACATCTTCCCACTACACCCCCCACGGCTTTCCTGACCTCCCACGGGATTGACTCCAGTTGATTCAACAGATTTCCAGTTCGTTTGCGGTCAGCTCATGTTCCTTAGCACTAGCCTGAGTTACCTAGCCCTAAGTCTTCTCGTTCTGGTTTATTGGGGGAGAGTTCATCTAGATCGTTTTCATTTGCAACATTGAACTGGTTCTGCTATCACTGAATATGTTATTCTGCCCACAGGTATTTGATACAAACGTTATTCAACCTGTTAAATTTATCAAAAGAATGCACCCTCTTTGTGACGTATGGGAACTGGTGGATTTGGCGGATATACTTAGTGAGATATTTAAAAAGCCAGAGTTACTCTGCCACGTTCTAGGTTGCTAATTTTGTTTACTTAATTTCTTCACCGTTTCGATCAGAAGTCAGGAAATGGGGTTTCACTAAAAAGGAATACGAGAAAAAAGTGGTGGTTGCCTTTCACATTATCCTCGTCTATGAACAATTTTCATATTTCCAAGTTGGATCAGTGATGTTATACTGTATGCTTCAGGTTACGCGTTGACACGCATCAGAATTGTGTCAACTTACTCCATTTTTTCATCTTGAAACGGGTTTTCCCCAGTGAACACCATTTTATCCAATCAGAAGGAACGGACATTCCTAGAACCGCCTAAAGGTAACCTTCATCACCTGCTCGGCCTTTATTCCGCACACTCACTGGTGATTGCAATTTTTCAGCGACTTCCCTTCATTCTTTGTGTTCGAGAATAGTTGCAATTTACGACGCACCTGATATATATGTCCCGTATTTTTCTGGCTGTCACATGCCTTTCTGGGAAGGACAAGATGACTTTTTGCACGCGATGTCAGTCGCGTTATTCCTCGACACTAAGGATTCCGTTTTGTTGATCTTAAGGCGGACAATCCGATTTCTTTCAAGCGCTCTTTACTGGGTTGTCGATTGAGCGCGTTAATCCGGGCTGAGTTTTTCTGTACCATACGTTTCACGATATCTCAAGAAATTATTCAACTGATTTGATATTCTTTTTGCCATTTTGTTGCCCAGTCAAAGATCCGCAAAAAGCGGCTGTGCCACAAACTTTGATTACTTGCACTGTCCCTCAGGTATTAGGTGAGCTGGTATTTGTAGTTCGTCGTCTCAATGTCTAATTTTCGTACTTCTACTTGTTCATCTCAGACCTTGTTCAGTTCAAGCAGCTCTTGTTATTCGTTGATCTTTCGTTGTATCTTTTTGGACCTATTGAACGGTTTACAATTTATTTTCGACATTCAGACTGTCGTTGCAATTTCTATACTCATTATTGCTGGTATCCTCCTGTTCTATTTCACGATTCCAGAGGACGATGGAGATCAGGAAGATACGGCGGTTGATGTGTCCATACGACGGGACTCGACAGGCGTTAAGGTGAGTGCCACAGTTTCATGTTGACCATGTGAACTTGATCGATGTGTTTTTTTCATACTGTCCGATTAGTGCTCGACTGTCTTGTAATCGATCATATTGGCAAAAGTGACAGAAAGCTTGGAGAAGAAAAATTGGTCAAGTACATATGGTTCTTACGTGCGCGAAACTCGCTCTCAGTTGAGCTTACGGACGATTTTTTAACCTTCTTACAACAAATGCAGCGTCAAAAGTTTGAAAAATTACTTCATTAAGACGAATTTCCTCCGTTTTATTTTCAATCACAAGCATTTTGCACATGTCATCTGTTTTTATGGGCTACCGTTCAGCTGTTTCTTCTGACGCAACAATGTGGTTAATCGCTTTTGCACGAATATGGTTCATTAAAACCCAACGGGTTAACTAGTAGCCTGACTGTTTTCTCTCAGTCAACAACGGGGACCGCACATTGTTGTGTTTTGGTCCCAGTTGCTGCGTTCGTGCATTCAAGTTAATTATAAACAAATGATCGATTAGTTATCAATAAAAAAACATAGCAACACTATTGATACAAACACGTTCGTATTTATGAACTTCACCCACATTAGTGAAGTCCCACAAAGGATATTGTGATACCATTGAACACAACATCGTATGATTATTTCTAGTTACCAATGGGGCTTCTTGTTTGGTCAGTAAAAACCTCGGCTACGAATGGAGTAGCAGGTCAACGTGTACAGAATGCAGTGTTATGCTGGTACCTGATCACTGTGTATATTTTTTTTTAATGTGTCTCGGCAAACACCAGCGATCTCGTGATTATACCAGCACCTTTGAATGGTTATTGAACTGAGCTTACGTCGGTAAAGTTATCCATACACTTTCATGCTAGTTATACCCCCTTCCTATCAGACTTGTGGAGGGCGTGGTGTACAAGATGTGTAGGCTGAATGAAAAGTCATACTTGTCTATTTCTTACACGCCGTTTTAGAGCCCCAAACGCTGTCACCTTGTTCATCCTACCTTTTATTAACAGATGTCATAGGTGTATGATTGTGATTACGCATTTTTTTAGTTAATGCTTGTTTGATGACGTAACCACTGAGGTTGTGTACGGGTTGTCCAAATCGAAAATTGAATCCTGGCTATCATACTCTTAGGATATGTCTACTGCTCTCTGTTTTATAGATCTGGGCTCGAGATGGGTCGATAGTAATGACGTCTACTAACAACCGCATAAACATTAGGGGCCGAGTTTCCGCGACTACTTCTGTATAAGTTAGAGCATTCTAACAGTATTCGGCACATCACATGTGAATCAGTATGTCGCATGGCAGGAAAAACTCGGTTAGTGCAATATTTGACAACTGGAACATGTCTGATTGGACTTTTACCTGCAAGTGTTTGTTCACTATCTGACGCGAGAAAAAAGTGTGGAGTATGCAGATAGTATTGCTTAACTTCCGCAGGGAAAATGCAGACCATACTGAGTCGGTTAACTCGTGTATTTGGTCCGTGTGATATGCACTTTGAACTTTCAAAGTGTGAGGTGGTACAAAATTGGGTTGGCGCTAACCCTGTCTTTAGCATTGCAAGCAACCTACTGGAGACCGTCGGTCGCTACGCCAACCCGTGTAATGTCATCTCATCAACGGGTATCTGCGAAGATAGCGAAAGCACCTAGTACATTTGTCATTCTCCATCACTTATGGCATTGCGAGGGCGTCAATTTGTTGATTGAAGGCTTAGTTTACAATGCGTGTTCTGCTCATTTCTGCCCTATGGAGAACTGATCAGTTTCTGCTGGAAACGCATCTAGATTCTCGGTATTCCAACATTCTTACTGTCTGCCAGTTAGTCAGTATAGTGTCAAATAGGGTTGTTTGTGTGAACAACACGACAGTCCATCTCGCGTATTTGGGAATTGTGCCAGTTCGCAGTCGGTAAGTGAGATAATGGTACTACATGATCTTGGCTGGTTGGTTCACGTGTTTTATGTGGTGATGTAACGTTTGTCACACGATGCATTGTTCCTTGTGTCTGCTGATGGTTGGACAGTACCGCAGTGCGATCAAGCGTTGACGTAGTCACGGGCTGTGAGGGCCTTACCCTTTCTGCTGAGCTATGTTGATAGGTATCGTCTACTTGGTTGAGGGGTTTGGGATCGTCCAAACCGCTGGCTAGAAGCACTCTGTGACATGGCAGTATTAAGTAGTCATCAATGAGCCTGTCTTCGCAATTTATTTGCTCTTCTCTTCCTGATAAACACCTTTTTCCCGCAACAAATTCTAACAAAATCTTGCACATAACTGTTTTTACCTTCCTATTATCTTTTCCGAAGCTTCATTTTTATCTTCTCCCATTCCTCTTCTGTCTTTCTCCATTTTTCCCTACTTATCACTTTACAATTTCGTGGTCTGTGGTCAGAACCGACGGCTGTCCGATCTACAGTATCCACGGTTACGGCCACGCTTTCATATGGTAACCGTGTCGAACACTGCGCAATCGTCGTCACATAAGGTTCGAGCGAATTATCATATACAGACTCCCAACCTCATCTACCTCTTTTTGCACTAGGTTGGTTGGCTAGAAAGTTGGTCTGAATACGAGGGCTGCAAGCAACTGTGAGTGATGTTCAACTTTGAGTGAAGTATCGTTAAGTCAGTTCATGAGTACCTCCGATATTCGGAGCATTTGTTTGTCGTGTTAGATCGCATAATTGCCGTTGTTTTGTTGGTACTTCTGCAATTATGACCAATCAATAGAAAATGGCTGTGCACTGGTTTTACTATCAGGGCAGAGTGAGTTTGCTATTGATTTCGTCGAGTTCTGTACTGATTCAGTTTACGATTTGTCTTTAGATCAGCTACTACACCATGGACTCACTTCACACAGCGTACTTTTCCCCGCTCTTGCTCTTCTCTTGACTGTGTTCATTGATTGACTAAATAAGTTTGGTGAACATCTGTCTGTCATCTTAGTGGTCGGGTGAAGAATATGGATGATGCTCTGCGCCGGTCAAACTTCGCAACGGTTGAGGGATGTCCACTGAGCTTAACCAGTCCATCAGGAATCAGAGTTACCAACAAGATAACTGGAGCTAAACAGGATTTTGACGAACTATGATGGGAAATGTTGTACTATTGTTCTGCGGTTGATTTCCCGTGAAATTTATAATGTGGACTCTGCAGTAATGTTGATTTTCTCATCTTTACAAGCAGATTAGTTCGGCGGTTGAAAGTTAGCCTCCAAGGAGCAAACGAAATAGCGCGGAATTGCGGGTACTAGAGAACGGTTCGTCCATTGCTTCTCGCAAGGGTTTTCAAGTGTAATTTTACTGCACCTTCCGTAAGAATGCTTCGGAATCCTTATTACACGGACTCTGGCTATCGTATTTCATATAGTTTACTGAAAGAGAACAGCGTCAACCGAATCGAGGGTTTGATGTAAAAAAAAATTTGCACACTCGTGTCATTCCAGTTCATTCTATCTCCCCTACTCCGATCTACATGCACATATACCTTAATAACTCATTGGTTAGGTATTTCAGTCGTTTTGTTGTTTCCGTATAGCTCATTCTTCCGCATACACCAACAATTAACCTGCATGTTTAAAGAAGTTGACCCAACTACAATAGAATTGACTAACTTGTTTCGCGCTGTACCCATTTGTTTGCTTGATGTATTTTTTTTAAATGGTGGCTAACATATTGTCATCAATACCGTGCTTTCGGTTTTAACTGGTTTCTGCAAGTAAACTTTGTGACACATTGGAAGCCACATGAAGCCACTGCGACTGATGCTGACTTCTGCGTCAATATTCCAGAAGTTGAGCTACTTGTAAGCAATATAGATCTAGTCTATCAGGTAATATCCACAACTTGCCGTTGGAATAGCTGTAAGATCTCCAATGTGGTTACCGATACCTATCAACACTACCTAGTAGAGTTGCGCTTACTTCAAAGACTGATCATCTTAAGGTCTTTCGCAACTGTTGATGATTTCATTTCGTTGAGCTCTTTGTAGTGTACGATCAATCGATTTATAGAATCTATACCTCAATTAACTCAGACCACTTGTTGACGAATAGTTCTCAAATTCTTTCCTATCCGTTACATTCAAATGAACAAGCTTAATATTTCTTTTCATCCAAATAGGTCAATACGTCTGTATCTTCAGATGACTTTGTGCATCCGTTTGATGTTGCGTTACCTAAACGACTTCCCGCTGCTTCTCTGTTGGATCCGTCTCTTCAACTAACGCGTTTACAAAAATCCACCGACTTACTCCAGTAAGTTTTAAATTAGGAGCTATTTATACTTCTCTTTCATGTCTTTGGGTGTGTATACTGTTCCCTGGTTTAAGCTCTGTTGTGCTCCTTTAGTTTCACAATAACGGTTGCAGTAACTTGTTTGCAACATCCCCGATATTTTACCGATGGTTTTATGTATTCATTTATGCAACCATTCAACTCCATTCCTATTAACTAGCAACTAAATACTCCGATTCGGCAGGCATGTCACGTGTACTTGCACGAACTGACGCTCATGATCGTGCTTTCCACCCCGAGTCAATCAAATTTATCATTTCATTGTGATCTGATCATCATTACTCATGATTGATTCTCCTCGTGTAACTAAGTGTAGCCTCCGTCATCATAGCTGATTCAGTCATTCTGCTATCCTGATCAACGGCGCTCTGGAAGCATCTGTGACAGTACGGCTCACATTATCCTGAAGGCGTTGTATACCCGTAACAACCAAGAAGCTTGATAACTTGGAATAATGGCCGTGTGCAGATTTGACCTATCTCTTGCGCTTTTGCGCAGTAATCTCCTAGGAGCGTTAGATCGCTCATTGTGTTTGACACTTGCCGAATATGTTTGGGTGATTTAATATTTGGGTTTAGTCAGACTAAATTGAGGCAGAATCGATAGGGATCACAGACTGAATAGTGTACTGGATCCACTGCTGTACACCCGACGTTCAGTAGCGCTGCTCCTGTGATAACAAAGTTCTATCATTTTGATTTGCATCCGTCTACTGCACGGATGACCTTGTAATCTACCTGGCTGGAAACTTAAAGGGGTGTGACCGCCAACCAAGGGCAGTGGCCCAAAAATTGTTGTTCGCCTGATGCACCTGAGGTAAAGACAGTTCATGAGGCACGGTGGTAAACGCTGCATGACTGCTGCCGTCTTGATCTCACTTACATCCTGTTTGTATGTTCGCGGGATGTAGGGGTTCACTGCTTGATGTTAGCCATTGAGGTTTTGTGGATTACATCCCATCCCTTCTGGTTTTCTGCTCCGTAAACTAAAGCTGTTCCTTGTGATTTTACACTTACAGAGCATTGGTACTAACCATTAATCTTTTGCTATTGTTGACGAGTATGTTGTAGAAGTTTACGAACGTGCTAGGGTTGACTTGATCTTCAATCCGGCCACTCAAGGCGGGAGTTGCTGGTCCATGGTCAGTACTGATTGATTTATGAGTGAACCACAATCTCTGTTTATGAAATTATCACCTATCTCAGTGGTCAGTATTTACCATACTGACCTGACGGTTAACCATTAATTTGATTTCGGAAAGTATTGCTCTCGTCACGATTTCTCATTTGCTCATTTATAGCTTACCAATCATTCATGTCAGTGGCTGGGACCGCACTACTGTGTGATGATAGCATTTTATCTTTCCGTTTTTTTCTTAATTCTCCTTTTTTGATAACATCATTTCCCCCCTGTTCACCTGATTACTCATTTGTTCGTTCATTTACTTTGTTGTAAATGCTATCGTATTGAACTACATGGCGAATGGCACAAAACGCGTAATTTTAACGAACTTTATTGTATGTCAAAATGTCTAATCAAATGCGACATATTGGGAGAAAGATCAGCTTGAATGAGAATTTTTATGACGTTAATCAATGAATTAATGTCTTCCTTTTTTATCTGAGTCTTCTTGATGAAATTGAACACTTGTTTTTTGATTTCGTACTCCGGGTCACGTGTTTTTCGTTTTAAACAGTATTAGTGCGATATCTTGAGTCTCTAGTAGCGACAAATTAAATGTCATTACGGTTAACGAAGTCCTCAGTAAATATGCCCTACCAGTTGATATGGTGTGCGTCGTACAAAGTTGCCCCCCATTTCAGGATCAATGCAACTGGTTTTTGGTGTTCGTTGCCGATCTGTTATATTTCGATCTTCAGGCGTTGTTTTGCTGTGATATAATGCTCAGTCGTTATCTTGCTTTAGTCTGACTGGTCCATTTTACATGTGGCAAATCTGGTCTTCTCATCGTTTCATTTCGTGCCACTTCTTATGGCTGTGACACAGCGCGTTTGACAATGCCGGTCTCTTCGCTACTGTAATGCGTTTAACCGGACTCATTTCATGTGGATATATTACGCAGATCTATTTAGGAAGCCTCAACTGTATGCCGTTTTGTTTGTTTGAATTAACCGTCCTAATCTTTGTAGTGTGGTCACGGGATGAATACAAAACATCTATTAGATTTATTATCCTGTATGGGTTAATGTCGAGCGATATTCTTGCTGTGATCGGTGGACACGCTGATAAGATTTCTGTGGGATAACACAAATGCTTCCATCTTTCATCATCTCCCTATAGAGCTTAAAAGATGGCACAGTCTTTACTGTGAGTTGTCAGCTTGCGAATAAGCGTAGACAAGCGTGGATATTGCTTTACATTCCTACTTTCTTCGACTTGTCTCCACTTCGTTAGTTAGGTAGACACGTGGTTCAGTCCATATAAAGATGGAGTGTTTACAGTCTTGTGGCGGAGCACCAATAAATACTTGGACCGTTTTCTACTTTGATCTTGCAATTTTTTACGATTCTATCATTTCACTACATGCAACCTAATGTAAGGATATATTCTGCCATGATCTACATGCATACATGTCAATATTTGAGCCGTGCTCATCTACCTGGACTGTCATTTATCCTAAAAGTAACAAGCTGAGTGCCAGATTGATTAAAATGGAAATCAGACATCAAGTGATGAAGAGGAGTGAACATTCTCACAAAATATGAAAACTTAAGTTTCTTTTATTCACTTCGTCACAGCTGAGAAAACACACGTCGCGAAATGTTTACACATCTACTTACACTCATTGGTTGTCAACGTTAGGTCGTTAAATCAGATGTTGAACGAGCCGACTAACATAATTCCAATCTCCGTACACTATTAACGCTAGGAGATCGATTGCCGTCAACCTCTTTTGTACAAACCAAAGTTGTCCGCTTATCATTGTTTTATTAATCGCTAGCAGTTTCAAATTACGATTACATGACAGTGTTTTGAACGATGTGATCATGGTCCACTACGTGACTGGTTGCTGTGATGTTTGGCGGTCAGTGAGGTGGATTCTCCCAGGTTGTGCGCTCGTTGACATTATAGTTAGTAGTCACTTAGAAATATGCTTCGCTTTGATGCATATGCTGATTTATTCTGCGTATGTACAGTGTTGAAGCTACAATTGAACTGATGCGTTCTGTTATTTTTGTCGTTTACAGCGGACATAAAATGATCAGTCTTGCGTTATCAACTGGTGTGAGTAATTCGAAACGTTAACATCTCATTTCATTTGCTTCCTATCCATTTTGACGAAATCTGATTACATTGTCATTTCCGAGAGTGTTATTAGTTTCAAAATTCAAAATTACTGAAGCGCGACAACAGACTATGACATTGTAAGCCAACTGGCAGTGTTTGGAAAACACACGGATGGACCAAGTCTGTAGACCTTAGAGAAAACTAAATCGTAAACCTCACCCTTAATCAGTAATTCAGATTTGTTTTCGGTGCTGGCCCGCGAATCGAGAATAGAACGTACAGCTACCGCTTAATCCCTGATGTAATTGATATCGTTGATAATTTCTTTCACTGTTTTTCTACTGACCACCACCTCTGGGTTTGTTTTATGTACTGGCTTATCTCTGCTCACTATCCTCGGTCTCTTAGCTGTCCGCACTGTTTCAATCCCCGTTCAACTAATCCGGGGCATACGTTTTGTGCACACTGTGGTCAAACTTTGCCCAGACTACCGGCCGCACGTGCACAGCCTACGGTGATGGATCAGTTGGGCGAATGCTCCTACTGTCGATCCAGCGTACCGCTCAATTTCACAACATGTCTCGTATGTGAGAATAGACTTCGCCCCAATCCCAGAGAAGATGTGAGCACATTTTTGTTTCCCATAGCAAAGCAAGCATACTGTAATTGTTCACACTTACGCTTCTTGTTCCAGCTACACTTTTGTATCATGGGACGACCAACTTAGATAAGACTCAGAGGGTTCATGTTTTCTTAAAAAAGCAATTGTTTTCTCTTGATGGCTGATCGGCCACCAGTAAATGTTCTTCCATAGGCTAGTTTCCATCCATGAGCCCGCTTTTTGGCAAGAGGTTCACTGGCGTTCGTTGGGTTAATGGTTCATTTCATAGCTGCCCGATCTATGAAACATTGGACGGGTCGATTTTGTTTTAGGCTTTTATTCAGTCGATCAACCCAGACCTCGATCTGTGTGTCATTAAAAAGCTTCTCCAACCACAACTCTGACTCATCCTGAGATGTTAGTGTTCTATGTTTAATAAACTTCAGTTTGTTGTTACTTGGGAACTTGAATTTGGGATTCCACGAATACATATTAGTTTTTTAATGAGCAATCAATAAAGTTAGTGCGCATCAGTTGTGGTCTGGAAAATTTATCTGCATAATATCAGCGTGTGTACGTCAGATTACAAGGTAGAACGCTGGAGTCAGCTATGAAACTGTACATACAAGACAGATATGCAGCTATACTGTGCGCTAATCAGCCAATACTAACACCACCATGGTAGTACTAAGCTACCAAACGAGTCATTCCACAAACACGGTTGGCGGCATCCGAAGTGGATTAGCCTGTCACAGTGACCGAAGCCAAAGGACGTCTGCGCTACAAACCATCACCCGAAGTGGCTTGCGCTGCACCACTCGTGGTTTCACTCACACCACGAATCCGGTGTAAACCCGAAGGAATAAAATCAATAGGTGTGTGAGTGAGGCTTTTGTGCTCAGCCGGCCAATGCTGGTTAGCCAATTAAATAGCTAGCACGAAACGGAAACCCTTATCTCTCGGAAGATAAACAGAAAGACTGCAATGACATGATCTAAACTGACAAGAAAGATATGCGAAATGTAATTCAAGAAGCATTTCATTATACGAGTGCATTTTAGTGCATTCTAGAGAGGATAAAGTTGAAAAACAAAATTCACAGTTAAACCACGGAAAGATCAGTCAGACGATTCATCATTCAATACACCAACAAAGCTCAAGAAAAGAATGAGTAGAAGGCCGTAGACACGCGAATTTCTGGAAATAGGAGCGGATTAGTTGCCAAACGACCATGGTCTTGGTCGATGCAATCATTAACAAAAATAGAATGGATATACTGATTAACCTAGCTGAGCCTAACGTACTCGTCATTTCTTCGCCGGCGGTGCACCATGAGTATACTGGTGACCTACTAATCCCAAACGGCCAGTGAATTCGCGGCTGCACACATCGCAACGCCATATAGTGATGTCACCACGACTTGTGGCACCGATTGTTTCATTTGCGTATAGCGCGCTTTCGTTTCCGGCTGCGCAATAACTGTTCGCTGAACTCGCAGACGCCCCTCCGAATCGTATTCTTCCAGGTAGTCCGGTTCAACACTAAGTCTTCCCAACATCTAAAATCAATTTTACAACGTGAAAAACTT
>LUCH01000096.1:276896-306261 GCA_013368495.1 Paragonimus heterotremus | reverse complement strand
AATGTGCGCACATTCCATGCTCCAGCACAGAGCGTCTTGCGTCCCTGGGCCTGTTTCAGGTTGCTCTTCGGACTACTGAAACTTGAGTGAGCATTATCTGCTCGGGGATTGAAATTGGGGGGACAGTATGAGGGTGGGTGATTGGCAGTAGCGTATTTTCGCCTATCCACCCTGCCATGTGCAGCAGGTAGGGCGATCCGGTTTATCTTGTGAGACGGCCGATGCACTATGGTATTTGATTTCTGTTGTATAGTCATGGTTTTTGTGGGCTTAGGATACTTCCTGGACGCCCAAACCCGGACAGAAGAACGATTAGGGCCTTCAACCAAAGCCTTTGGTTCAAAAGCCTGTACCGCAAGGCAGCAGGTGACATACATGCATCAGCATCAACCGCTTAGAACAGGCTCGACAATGACAACCACAGACACTGGGCACATTCACACAGAGATAATACTGCACAGACAAACCAATCATACACACAATCAGATCAGACAAAAAGAAAAATATCAAACCGAACGAAAACACCACACACTGACACCATACACAACGAACGCATCTGCCTTTTGTTTAGCTACTCTCCTTTGGCCAACCTGGCCAACCTGCAAGGACCGAAGTTGTAGTCAGCAAATCCCTCCGGATCAAAAGAGCACACAAGCCTGACCACCACGCCAAGCTAGCAGAAAAGGTGTGAACACACGCACACACAGAAGTAGACGCTAACGTTTCACGACATATTTTGGCAGCCGCGGTTTATCAGTTGTGCAAACAACTGTGAATGCTTTTGTGGGATCCACCCAGTGATGGCTATCCAAGAGGTTATGAGCGATCACTGATGTCGGTGGTTTGTATGCTGGTTGCTGTTTGAGAAGTTGTTCGGTCTTGAACAGGAACGTCGCACAATTAGTTCCAGGTAATTGTATATCCTCACACCAAAACACATAATGGCTTTGTAATGTTGTAACCGCAAAAGACGGTTGGCCTGAGAATTCGTTTACTGCGCAAACTCCTGTACAGGTCATGCCAAAAATCGGACCATACACGCGTACACTCATTTTCACGACAGACATGTTCACATACATTGGGTGACAGTACGTTGTCATTCACCTTGGTGGAACTTCTGCGATAGCGAGTACACACTATTCCGGTAGTCTCTTCTTGTCCGTCGTCTTCTTGCCGTTCGGAGCTCGCCCTTTTATTCCTGAATGTCGCGTGTGGGTACTATACTGCTTGCGAGTAGTATACTACTTTTGAGTGGGGATATCCCTGATACTCACGTTGGGTTTAAACAAGGACTATGGAAGGACTTACGACTTTTTCTACAAGTCTCAACACAATGAAAGTCTTGCGACTTAGAGGTTTTCTTGCGTCTCAAGTCTGTAGATTACCAAATCCCTGCAGGGAAAATTGACCGTTTCTCAATGTTTAATTCATCACAACCGGTGAAATAGTCACTAAACAAGTATTCACTAATAAACAGTTCCCAGCTGGCTGAAATTCTTGAGTATTTCCATTTTCACAAGAAGTATGTAACTGGCATAGGTGTTTATTCATTGTTCACAAACGTATTTTTACATGAGACCATTCGAATCACATTTGAATTACATCATCGTGAATTAACTTGCATTATCTATTCCAACTCCTGAACTCAAACAGATGTTTCTTCTTTGGACTTCGAATGCTTTGCCTCCAACAAAATAGCTATGGGCAAATTGATAGCATGGCTACAGGAATTTTTTTGAGACCTAGCATGGCTGTCATTTTGTATTGCTCATCTGTGAAAAGCCCTCTCCAATGCGTGAATGACGTCGTTGTGGTGATTGACAGTGAATAAAGTGCCGAAGACGTTCTGATATTTTTAAACGGTCTATATGCGAAAGTCACGTCTAATTTTGAACAAGAATGTAACTGTTCTTTCCACATTGTTTGATGGATTTACGGTCTAGTACAGCACTCAGCTTATGATGGTCGCAATCAAGACGATCAATAATTCCAGTTTAACAGTTTCGTGCTAAGGCATTATAAAATAGGTTCTGTTTTGTGTTCGGTGGGACCAGAAAGGTTTTCGCTCACGGCACGATCACGTTTTATCCACAATGAACTCATCAGGTTCTTCTGGATAACGGATATCCACAATTACTGATCGTCAACTTTTCCAATGCAAATAGTGATGATGGTATCAAAGATGAAAACCTTTTTGCAATTGGTGCACAAAAGAGATGATGTCAATACGTCTCTACAACATTCACGGTTGGCAGCTGTACAGTTGTACAATATCTCAGTTGTCATATTAAATTACATCAAGAGTTAGATTTCTGTTTCACTTTTTAAACCTCAGTCTCACTCATTCTCCAGATCCCATTTCATTTGCCGATTTTCATGAAGTTATCTAGTTGACTACATTAACAACAGCCGAAGTTTTGGATCTCAGGACACATCCTAGTATGAGCGAGGAAGCAGGTGGTGCAATAACAAGCCGACACGTAATGAGCATATTGTACTACACAAACCACCGAAATCAGCGATCGCTCGTTACCTGCTGAAGAGCCATCACCAGGTGAATCCCACAAAAGCACTCACGGTTGTTTGCACAACTGATAAACCGCGACTGTCACAATAAGTCGTGAAACGTTAGTGTTTCCTTCTGTTTGTGTGTGTGTGTTTGTGGGATGACCCGTTTGGTAGCTTGGTACTGCCATGGTGGCGTTAGTAATGGCTAATTGGCGTACAGCATTGCTGTATATTTCTCTTGCATGTACAGTTTCATAGCTGAATCCTGCTTTCTACCTTGTAGTCTGACGTACACACACTGATATTATGCAGAGAAATTTTCCAGGTCACAACTCATACGCACTAACTTCATTAATTGCTCTAACAAATTTGTTTCTAGAACACTTCTTGCTTTACATTGTCAGCGAGTACTCAGGGATTCAGGCTGATGTGAATCGTATACTCTACACCGGGTTTCTCGTAATCTCAGCATTCAAACTCTCGACTATTCGTAATCTCTACATCTCATAACACATCTTATAATCTCGACTGAATAAAAGTGGGCAGTTTAAAAGAAATCCGTTAATTTTTTGGCATGAAACACGATTAGTGACACTAAAGTTATCCTTGACTGATCGGTTTAACTATTGTTGACGACGGTCAAGCTTCTTGCCTGTTGATCAGTAGCCGCTTTTTCCGTTTGTTGTACGGCTCGTTGCAAATACGCCGACAGTGGTATGTATGTTTGCATGTACCTATTAGTGGTAAACCGCTTTTATATACCTAGATATATATATGTTTATGAGTATTTTATATATATATATATATATTACAGTGTGTAATCAAATGAAGTTTGCATACAAATCGCTGGTCTTTTCAATCCTCGGTTAGCAAGTACCATGTAGATGAAGTACGAACCACGTTTCGCCACAAGAATGAAAAGTCTTTTCGAAAGAAGTGAACTCGGTTTCAACCGAAGTTCGTTTAAAGAGACTCGATTTGCGTGTAAATGCTGACTGGCTCAATTTTCAGTCTGCTCATCTGTCTTCTCTCTCAAGAGTAAACTATGTGAAACAAAACTCCTGGGTATGTTTCCTCGGGTTGTGTGGCAGTTAAGTATCAGTGTGAACCACTGGTGTACTGCTGTCTATGATGATGATGATCCTGTACGGAAATCCTTACGAGTTGAGACACCTCTGTCATTTCTTTTCTGATAAATACTTCAGTTTTTTATCACACTTATTGCCGCACACGCACATATTAATCTGCAAAAGACGTTCAGTCCTCACCTTTGTTCAGTTTGATCTAACTACTTCTGTTATTCGTTACTTCCTGATGTTTTTCGTTGAATCCTCGTTACCCTATGCTTACCATTTTCCTTCATCTATGTATCACTCTCTGAAGCTAAAGCCACGTGAATATCGTTTGTGTGGCATTTGTGGGACCGCGAATCCGTCAGATTTGACTAGCTGCCTCACCTGTGAAGCACGATTACCCACTGGTGTTCAAAATCTGTTGCGCCAATCGGCGATAGGCAACCATCGTATCGGTCCTCCGCCACCGCCACCTCCTCCGATCAGGCCCCTCTCGTCGGAACTTACAACCACACGGCCACAAACAAACGGTTTTCATTTCGTGTCATGTCCCCACTGCCGACGAGAAAATAATCCAGACGCACGCTATTGTGATTGGTGCGGTCTAGAGACACGTGAAATACATACCTCGGATTCGCCTTCTCATCGTGATCAGCGGGCCTGGACTCCGGCTCCAACTGCGAACAGGAATATGTCTCAGGTAATGCCGCCTTGGCTGGGCCATCCACCAACAACCGATATGCATAGGCCATTTGGCCATCCTACTACAGCAGATCACAGTCCGATTCAATGCGTACAGTGTGGAAACCGGGTTTATCAAGGCGCTAAATTCTGTTCTTGGTGTGGCTTTCATATCGACCCACCACTAAGACAATCAGCGTGGTCTTCTCAGTTAATTTCGCATGGTGAGTAATAGACACTTGTTTATGATCGATTTGCTCGATCATCTGGGTTTAGAAACACGAATGTTTTTTCCGTGTTAGACCACCGTTCTGATCCTTGACAACGGAGGGTTTTATTGATTAGACAAAACCCTGTTACCCAGACCAAAAGCTCCTATTCTTATTCTCAGTTAACTATTTTATTCGGTCTACGCTAACTTGTAGACATCATCCATTCTGTAAAATTTATGATCCCTGGTTTGACTTGTTGCCATTTTAGTTAGACTACGTTTCTTTCTATCATTATGCCATCAGATAAAACATCCGGTAAGATAGACAGTTTGTGTTTATTTTTCCAACTTTTTCACATGCTTCATTTCACCATATTTTACATGTTTGCCTGATACACTGATACCTTGTAGATTGCACGTAATCTGTGTACTGTTTCGTCTGCTAAACGTATGACGTTCAAACTTGTCTTGTTCGGTACAAGTCGTGGTCAAATGTTTAGACAGTGCACACAGTACTGACTGGTATTGCAACAAGTCGTCCTCTTGACCTAGTCTTGAAAATATTATTTTTCGGAATTAATACTTCGACAGACCACTTTATGTTTTTGTATGAATAGATTGGCGACCTATTCCGATTCCACATGGAAAAAATTAAATGAGACGTTCAACCGAGCCCATGTAGAAATTTATCGTACTTACGAACTACAGAATATGAATAGTATTGAACACCTTGATTGTTTGACATCAGGCAGAACATTATTTTAAGCATATATCTTACATGACGACCTTTACGTCCTTCAGAAGCTACTGTATTTTGCATCTGTGGGTGTTTATTGCTAGTCAGTAACCTTATCACTGATGTTTCTTCCCTGCATGGAACAATTTGAATTGTGGCTACTCAGAAATGCTTCGTTAACATCAGCCAACGAGCACCGCATTTGAAAAGGCAAAGAGATACGCACTATTAGTGTACCTAGCCTTGGCATGAGATATTAGAAGGGAACTTCCTACTCTAGATTTAATGTTATCTTTATGGAAAATGTTTCCCTTAGTTCTACCTTTCAAATGTTACTTGCATGATTGTCCCACACCTTAAGGATTTTTTGACTTTTTAATATCGTGATGTGTGTACATATATACCGCTGTTGCTGTTGGATCAGTCACCTTGAGCTCTATCTATGTAAATTGAAGTGTTTGACCCGGTTTAGATCACTAGTAGCTTCACTAAATATGTCAACACTTCTGTTCCTGCATATCTGGTCGTCACTAACAACCAGATTGTGACCAATCAAGTGTTCTATTGCCTACTGTACATTCACTCTGAGTGTACATGTTTCTGTCTATTGTTGTCTAATTGTTGTCTATTGTTGTATTGTTGTATTGTTGTCTATTGTTGTAAAAAACGGGAACTTCCTCCGCAAGCGAAACACTTCTAGACACCATATTTCTCCTAGTGTGACGGTCACTGTTGGAATTCTAATCCAACATCAACATATTTCCCTTTCATACACATAGTTTAATGTTCTTTTGTCATCCATCGGAACACTAGCCACATGTCACACCCTCTGTTTGACTTTCATCTATCCCTGCTGTGCATTCCTCCTTTCTGCTTCTTTTGTGTGATTTGAATCTTGTTGTCCTCCCGTTTTACATTCAGTTTTATTGAGGCTATGGTTTGCCATGCAGATGCACTTCACTCTCTAATTGTCTGTTTGCTCAGTAAAACTTTAAAACAGTTTATTGGTAATGCACATCCCCTCTAATGCTCATATCGTTTACCTGTAGTCTTGTTTGTTTAATCGCAAGCGTAATCACACCGCTTTGCTTTCAGTTATTCCTATTGTTCACATAGGTACTTAGCCTTTTGCACATATTCCAGGTGATGTGAATGATACCGGGCGATTTGACGAAGGGGGACTGAACTCGTTCAAACCACGACATGTTCCACTTCTGTCCAATATGGGAACACAGACAGTGGGTTTGTTCTATCCGAGTGCTGCAGAGTTACGCCATCAAGAGAGCCAAATTCGCGCTCAGTCAGATGCGCAATTTCGGGATCGTGTACCTCTGTTGACGGCTGTCAGTCCTGGTCGAGGTATGTACCTGTCAGGAAGTGTATGTGGGTCCTCAGTTTTGATCCTTCCAAGTTGTTAATCAATGATGTGTTTCTCTCACACGTGTCTGTCTTTCCGTAAAAATTGATTTTCGGATTTGCTTCTTCAATAGGTTATGTTGATACTTCAGTTCAAGGTCTAGATTAGAGGTTACTTGAATTTCCGTGCTACATTGCCTTTCTTGAAGTTGGAACTTCAAAAAGTGCATTCATTTTCCTGAATCGTATTTCTACCTTGATTTAGTGTTAGAATAATCTGAAGCATCTCTCTAAGACGTTGAAACGTATCCGGATATGTTTTTAACTTCCGCTATCTGACGTCGTCCATAGACAAAGTTGTTTGATCCAGCTAAGATATTTTTTTGAAATTTACCCTACCACTGTTGTGCAGTACTCACTAACGTGAATGAGTAGTTGGGTCCGGAAAGACAGAAAGCACGCAACTAAAATCTGAAAGTAACAGCGGCTTGCGTGCATTCTCACGACTGATAAATGGTCCTATGACATATGAACGGCCGATTCTTCGGCCAATACTAAGTGCGATTTCTTTCCTGCTTATCATGTTTTTTTGTTTGATATAGATAACTTTCCTCGTCAGTCGTCTTTTTTGGACATCATAATTGATGTGATTCGAAGATGAGTGTTTTCTGACCGCATTCTTTTGAAGATAGAGATATTTTAACGCTTCTGATGGGCCTAGAGTACCCTCTCTTGAATGATATTAAATTTACAGTCGTATGATTTTGTCAGCCGTCAATGTGGTAACTATTAGACTCGTGCCAACAGGCTACACCGCTTTTGGTTCGTTGGCACATGCGCGTGCAATCGGCATGTTCTCCTCATGCTGTTTGTGAGTCAGCCGTATTTTTGTTTTAAATGACGTGAATTCTACTTTGTGAGCCTTTACGATTCGTGTGAAATTCTATCGTTTGTACGGTAACCGAACGTATTACAATGCGCAAAGCTGTTTATGATTCATTGCATAATACAATAGATATATTCAACCCAAAATCACCACTGATTCCTCGGATTACTGTCAATGTCAGTTCTTTGCTATCAAATTGATATTTCCTTGACTGTTCTCAGGTTTCTGGCGTAAACAGCTGGATCACATCATCGCCCATCTGAAAGTCTACACGAACAATAATCCGGAATTTCGTGCGATTATCGGTGAACCAAGATTAGGCAAGGTTAGTGGAACGTGTTCGAGATTCAGCGTAACAGGACTGTGTTAAATTCACTAGGAAACCTCCTGTGTGAGTATAAGATATTCCGGCCTACGTATGAAATTTTAATAATAGAGTTTGTTACGTTGTTCAATCGATGCGGCAGTTCAGTGGTAATGACGCACGCTTAAGGGGACTGCTCCTGTCTAGGTTTGTGCAGCCTGACCGTACTAAGTTGTAAACATGTGTGTGTGTATCCTTCACATTGGTTTGTGATGTAACTTCTGAAAGCTCATTCGAGGCGAAAAACGTAAGTGTCCGATGTAAGCCTACATATCCGAGACATTGCCCAACATCACTGGTACTAACAGGCGTGCATTATCTGTGTGAGTTGAACAAGTTAACATTTCGGGCTATTACATCACGATGCACTTTCTTACTTGTGTGTTAGATATTATCACGTTACTCAACCCTAAGCAGATGCAGTCTTGTCAACAGAAGCTCTAACTGGCGGGCTTATGCTTGGTAGTCGGATGTCGTTACGACCGAGCTATTGCTAACTCTATGTGAACTGTGCATAGAACGTCTGTTTTGTTTGGACAATCTTATCTGCTCACATTTTTTTGGAACTAACAGATCAAATCGCAAATGACATTATTGTAACTATTAATTGAATTACCCTCTTTCGGCCTTCACAAAGCCCCTCAGCACCCGCAGCAGTTAGTTTCTTAGAGTACAAACTAGCACATTTACATGTTTGTTCGTGCAGATGTGTGTATTAAATTATTCCTAGTGAGCCGTGTGGTACGATCCATGGATAGACAAATTCGGAGCTATTCATCTTCCTGTGGACGGCTGTAATGTAATTACTCCGTAGTTTCGATAAATGGGAGTTGAAAAAGTAGTTCAGTGGAGAAAAAACTGAATGAGACGTAAATAGAACGGCACCATTACTGCTCGATTTTCCCACTTGTTTCCGGATCAATAGTCGACTTCTTCCGTTTGGGATTGTACCCACAACGAACTATGTATTGGACTTGGTGATTCATTTTACTTATTGTTACATAACATGTGCAAATATTCCTTCACGTTTAATGTCAGTCCTGAGCAACGTTTTGAATGAGGTAACCACTTTTCCAGGGAGGAGGCAGTCAGCAGAATGTTAACTTCCCTTTAGGAGCAAACTGATAACGACTTGTACTGATTCTGTCTAGTCTCCTTTTGCTGTCATTTACGTGAGATCCAAGTCCACTTCGACAGTGTTGTGCTTTGAATACTGATCGTGCTCTGATTCTGTGGGATCCGGGAAAGTTTGTTTTTACGGAAATGTGACATCAGCACAACTCACCAGACTTAAACGTGCTATGCCAGACGTATGACTAAACCGGTTTTCCGTGTACATTCATAGGAGTCGCCGTTACGATAGTGTAGAGGTTTTGATTCTCATTGTTTTGGCTTAACAAGGTAGCAACTCAGAGATACTGTGTACTGCTGGAATTGGAATCGTTGCCTTATTGATGCAAGCCCAATCAGATTGCGTATGAAGTGTTTCTGGGTACGGGTGTAATTAAAGTCTGGTAATCGCACAATTTATGCTTAATAATAACACCAGTAATCACCTTCGGTTGTGTGCTACCTACTTTTGGTGCACTACATCTAAAGAAAATACCGTTGGACAGTGTGTAATAGGGTCAGATAGCATGTGCATACGTGCTTTTTCAACTTTTAGGCATATAAATGGGTTGTGTGGTTTGGTATGCCATTGATCGTGACAATTAATAAACGAAATCACAGAATACTAGATAAATGAAAGTGAACAGAATAAAATACAAGTAGAACTAAGAATAAACGTACATATG
Source organism: Paragonimus heterotremus (assembly GCA_013368495.1). NCBI lineage: Eukaryota > Metazoa > Platyhelminthes > Trematoda > Plagiorchiida > Troglotrematidae > Paragonimus > Paragonimus heterotremus. The sequence goes on along the minus strand of LUCH01000096.1, from coordinate 296,650 downwards.
ATAGAGACGGCAATCTTACGGATACGGCATGACATCCACAGCGACACCTTAATGTATCAGTGCGTTTCCAGTCTACCATCTGGATGGCCGTGCAGCCCCCAGCCTTGTTTGGTGGAGTAATGCTGATAACCATATCCTGTCATCATGCCGTTGCTTGACTACCTTATGATTCCCTCCAATCGACCGGATTGGACAGTGTGCCATGCGGCAGATGCCCCATCAGTTTGGCTAATTCTGGTAGTGCGAATTGCATATTTTCATCCTCTCGAACACTGGTCACGAGGTCATGGATAACACCCAAATGCATGCCGATGGATCGTTGTATTCCTCATACAACTATTCATTACAAAACTATTATCCTGAAAGTCTGGATTTCTAGCTCACTTACGGTGAATCATGGTTTATACCGTTACAATAGGTACGTGTATGTCAGTGTGCCATTTTAGGTTGCGGTCGCGGTTCTCACGTTTTACAAATAGACAATATAACGTCTTCACCGAGAGTGTTCGTTTGTAGTCTTTGTAAGCGATCCCAACAGGAAGGAATAAGAAACCCACAGCTAGGAAAACATCGAATCGTTTGTTTCTGAATCAGTTAAAAAATAAAACGATATTTGTTTCCAATCTACTCTGGAGCGAACGGCGGTAGTCAGCGTCAGAACTTAACGTACAAAAAACGCAGAGAATTCACCAGAGTGTAACTCTTGATGAATTAAATGGCTTTCCGGAAGGACAGTTACACTCGTTTGAAACAAATCATTCTACTCACATCACAAGCAACATTAATCAATCACATGGTTGAATAAAATGTTGTCCAAAAAGTTATACAACAAGCTCTATATTACATTTGAATGGGATGGCGTCGGGCTTGGATTGACACATCATATAACAACCGGACAGGTAGCTTACGTTCAAAGCCTGCGTGCAGAAAAGTATAGCTTTCTGCTGAAATCTTCAGAAACCATGCGTTTTCTTTGCCCATTGTAACCTGATCAGTGAACGCCGAATTTCTTGCACACGTTATGCGGTTTGAAACAGACAGGCGTTAAAGAACAATCGCAGGACTGGCGAGAAGTGCTCATATACACGATTACAATTATCGTGGGACACAAAAAATTAAACTTGGGTTCCGAACAGCATCTTTAGTAATTTTACGCGATTGTTGGTGATTCCCCTATTTTTAGTAGTAGTGTATTGGAAATACACTTAACTGCATAGTATGTCATGGTTTGATGAACAGTTTGTATTGGATAGTAATAACTGTGACGTTCACTATAACCTGTGTACCGATAGATTAAAACGTCTCTTCTCTTGTTTGGTAAATTTACTGGTTATCGTTAGGTACATTTTCAAGAATGGTGCCATAAAATCATGTGACTACTACAGAGATATTAGCCTTGTCTTTATCACATTCAGACTGCTGACAACTGTTATATGCAGCGATCTCTGATCACGGGTGTATCGATCATGTTTTCAATTTATAACAGATACTGGAACATGGGAACTTCTTTTTAGACCTAAAAAAGCGCTTGATTCGGTTACCCGACATGCTCCCTGAGCCTGTTTCTATCGCAGACAAGTGTCAGTGAAGTATGCCAACTTGCCGAAGTGGTTGGATACTGGCTCTGAATGCAGTGTGCATTCATGGGTAGCTATCTTGGGCGTTCTCTACATCAACTAATTTTAGACATGGGTGTCCAACCCCCCTCTCCTTTTCAGTGATGTGATTAATGATAATCTGGAGGGAGCACTCTGAGATTCCGAGGAATCCAGAGTGAAACATCTATCAGGTAGTAGGCTGACTAGTAATGAATATGCGGACGACACCGTTTTACGTAGCTCTTCTCCAGGGAACACAGATTAAGTTCAGTCCGTTAAATGACATGGTTGTTCTGTATATTGTGGCAGTTAAGCATCAGTGCGAACCACTGATACATTGCTATCCATGATGATGTTGTGTTGTATGACAGGCAGTTTCGTTGTGAGTAGTATACTACTCACGAGTAGTATATTACCCACAGGCGACATTCAGGAACAAACGAGCAAACTCCGAACGCCAGGACGACGACAGACAAGAATGGACTATCACAATAGTGTGTACGCGCTATGGTAGAAGTTCCACCAAGGCGAATGACAACGTACTATCACCCGATGTATATGAATACATGTCTGACGTGCAACTGAGTGTACGCGTCTGTGGTCCAATTTTTGACATGACCTGTACACGAATTTACGCAATAAACGAATTACCAGGCCAAGCATCTTTTGCGGTCACAACAGTTGTACACTTTCCATCTTCAAAGTAACAAAATTGGGTTGGCACCAATTATCTGTGTTACTGCTGGCAGACCGTTAGAGATTGTTGATCGCTCCACCTACCTGAATATTGTCATCTCGTTAACCCGTAGTATTTTTAACGGTGTCTAGGAGAACAGTGAACGCACGTAATGCATTCGCCAACCTCCGTCACTTATAGCGTCGCGAAGACATCTGTTTGTCGGCTAAGGTCAAAGTTTACAATGCATGTTGCGTTCAGTTCTGCTTTATGGAGAATTGACCAGATTCTGCTGGAAATGCTTATAGATTATCGGTATCTCAACATTTTTTCTGTTTGCCAGTTAGTCAGTATAGTGTCAAATAGAGTTGTTTGTGTGAACAACACGGCAGTCCATCGCGCGTATTTGGGAATTGTGCCAGTTCGCAGTCGGTAAGTGAGACAATGGTACGACATGATCTTGGCTGGTTGGTTCACGTGTTTTATGTGGTGATGTAACGTCTGTCACACGATGCATTGTTCCTTGTGTTTGCTGATGGTTGGACAGCACCGCAGTGCGGTCAAGCATTGACGTAGTCACGGGCTATGAGGGTCTTACCCTTTCCGCTCAGATATGTTGACAGGTGTCGTCTACTTGGTTGGGGGGTTCGGGATCGTCCACACCGCGAGCTAGAAACACTTTGGCGTTACACTGTGTTGCAATCAATGGTGAACCTGTATTATCAAAGTCGTTGGCTGTTAATTTTAGCACATCTCAACGGTTTTGTTTGGTTGCTTTCATTTTGTATCTCTTTCTCACAAATTTGTTTACTTAGTTATTACTCTGCTACTTTTTGGAGCCATGTCCTCCACAGATACATCTAAAAGCTGAAACTCACATTGGTGATGATTTCTTGATTAATCATCTACTATTCCACAGTTGTATTCTCTGCATAATTGACGAATTTCACCCATGCAGGCTTTCGTTCTCCTATGCTATCGTTTTCTCCATTTTTTAGTTGGATATTTTGGTTCATACCATGATTTCGATTGTAAAAATAGCTGGGGCGTTTCTAAAAACAAACCACTATATATTTTCTTTCAGTTCCACACATAGTCACGATGACTCTTCTCGTTTCCGATCCTTAAAACTGGCCGATATGTTACGTTTCGATATTGCGACGTTCACATAACAACGTCACCGCGCGACCTACATTGACTCCAAAACCTGCATGCCTGTTGCCTTGGTTTTCTGTGTATCCTAGCGACTGGTACGCGTGTGTTTCGTTTGGCTTTGATTTTGATTATACACTTGATACTTATTTCGTCAGTGCAACCATTCATTCTGGCTGGAAAGGGTTGTGATGTGGTTGTAAATCTACTGATAGCACGTGCAAGTATAAGACGAATCAACATTCCGTTCGCATGTTTGTCTTGTTCGTTTTATGTCGTACGAAAGCATTTATTTGGATTTTAGCTATTCTAGCTCCACATATCAACTCCACATCTTTCACCGTTGTTGTCATACCCACTTGCTCTGTGTTGTTCGCACTAGTCGCATCTCTTCCTCTTCTCTGACTGTAGTAACAGCTGAGATGTGAAGGAACTCTGTGTGTATGACATCTAGTATCATGCTGTTGGTCTTTGCGCATAAAAGGGAATTGTCATCGAACCATCACGAAGTTGGGGTTTGCTTTCAGCCAGTGCGAACTGTAGGACTAAAGTGCGCTGTGCCTATTCAGGCTAACGGATTTTTGAAAGTCGTGGTAATCTATCGAATTGCTTCTACTCTGAACGATACTGGTAGATCGTATAGTAGCCGTCGATACCAAACAGTAATAATTTGCAAATGCACTATGCAACGAAAAATACATACGAAACAAAGTAAGTGAACAGTAATTTTCCTGCACAGACCACCTCCGAAAAGTTAGAAGTTTTTGCCTAGCGGTAGTCCATGTTTGAAAGGATCTAATTGTTTCATTGAGATACAAGTCGTGTAGGGTTGCGAGTTAATGTATTTCTTCGCTTAACTTCAAACACATCGTCCTCTTCCGGAACCTTGTTAATCCTTCAAGGATGTCATCACAGAGCTGTAGAGGGTTTCGGCGTACTTTCCATAAATTGTTTGATAACCTCTTTGCTTCGTATTGGTTGTTGTCTTCACCATCTGGTTTCTTTCAATATTCCCCTTGTACCCTATTTTCATTAACCTAACCGTTTTCATCTAGTTGGAAGGGTAGTGAAGAGCACACGGTAAACTCCGCTTGTACCGAATTCGGATTAGCCCGATAAATTCTCCCAGTACGTCCGAAGTTTGTTTCACCTTGAGTTAGGTTAAAACGAAACAGCTGTAAAACCCATTACTTTTAGATCCGTTCCCCATGAACTAGGGAATTAATTAGATCACTGCGTATTTTTCGTTCATTCATTTGTAATGGCCGTGAACCTGGCCGAGGGCACTGTTTTCGGGCCACCGCTTACTGTACCGGTGACCTAGATGTCCCAGAAAAAGAAAATATGTGAATAAAATACAAATGGATAAAAAAAAGCTAAACGGAAATGTGGATGCAGACACATCAATGACTGCGTTACGTTATCATCTCGGATTGCACTACACTCATTTCTGTTTACACATCAATCCGTACACCTTCTCGCTGCATGCATTGGGGAATCCAAGTGCTAAATAAATTTGTGGTCATGTGACACCTTGTTCACGCCCAGGTCTCTGGTAAAGCAGCTTTGCGACTGCAATATTGACTAGGTGTTGCACATCCGGTTCTCAAAATACCTACCAACACGTTGGCTTAAAAACGCCATAGCAACCTAGGTTGGTTGTATAATTTTGTCATGGCTAGTTTGTGGGCTTCTATGTATAATTCGTTTTCTGTACAAGCTATTCAAACCAAATTTGGCCCACATTTTTTCTATTGTTTCCAGAATAGCTGTTGTTGTTGACTTGATATCAGGAGAGATATTACTAGAGAACATGGTATCTATATAGTTTCTTCGGAGATATGTTTATCTTTTTACGGACTCTGTTAATGACAACTTGTGAAGACTTCATATACGTTGTGTACCTTGTTAATTGGTTTCTATATCTTTTTCTGAGCTACCTAAGTCTAGCGATTTTATCTCCAATTTCATGTTCAGTGGCACGAGACCAAGTTTGATTTAATTTAGATCAGTCCCCCTTAGGCAACACAGCTGTCTAGTAGCATTAAGCCCCTCCGCTGTTCCCTTATCGTTCTGGTACTGTTGTTGTCCTTCTTCAGCCAACGATGGAACATTTCACACTGTTGTTCACCGTGTTGTTCACGATCTTTAACTTCGGTGTGATGGGGATTCTCTTGTTTGGAAATATTCACCATAAGTTCGGGGTTTTCATCTTTCGGTACAGCATTAACGTCTACCATGTCTGTCCGTGGGGCTGCTTCCATATGTAGCCAAACTCCTGTTTGACCATATTCGGTAGAGCAATAGTGTCTGGTCATATTTAAAAATATTTGCAGTCTGTCCACTCACTCATCAACAACGTGTGAAACATTACGTATGACAAAACTGATATTTGTTCGAGGCATTCTCATTGAATGTCATTACTATGTTATTGATAGAACAAAACGGGATCTGTCCGATGTAACTAATTCTTCGATGTCGTGTTGCCTCTATCTGGTAACTAAATTATGGTCACAAAACAAATAACTTTGTGCCATGTGAAAGTTAACCTGCATAGCATCGATAGCCGACTGGATAGGAATGTTGGCTGGTAACCCTAACTTTGCTTCTTCGAATCAAACGTGGATTCATCACCTAAAGACGGTAGCGACTGTGGTAGGCTAATGAACTTCAAGAACCGTGAACGTCGTTTCAAATTCGTCTTTGTGATCAGCGCAGCAAAATTTTCTAATCCGAGTTGAACAGTACCCAATTCAACCGGTGAGATAATGATCGTTCATAGCAGTATGCGCCGTAGAATACTAGATTGTGAACATTTCGATGGATTTATTTGAAATCAGTTCTACTATGTTTAGCTGTCTACTCAGGCGTTCTACCGAATAACTTATCAGCTTGTCTCGTTTGAGATCGCTCGGCAGCAACATCGATCAATGATGTGACTGCGAGTTCCAGACATTGACAGTCTCTGTCTTGGTTTTGATAGCCTTAGAGTGGTATATGGATGAACAGAATGAATGGCAGCAAATGCTTTATGATTTTAATGTCGGAAAATGATGAAATTTTAAAGCTGCGACACGTCTGCTTCGAAATGTTAACAGAGCACTTGCCGTACAATGGTGGATTGACTTGGGACCGACATAGTCGGTTAGCTTAACCGCCGTTGAGAGCAACTTACCAATTGCACTATGAATCATCGTCGCAGGAGAAATTTTTAGCACTTTCCGTTGCAATGTGATCTTGAAGCCTTCTAGCAAGAGCAATGAGTTACTTGATTTTGTGGTATATGCACATAGACACATACTATTATGGTTTAAATGAACATTGGAGTTTTATTAACCAGATGACTTCCTTCCTATGGCTCTTCTGAGCCTAGGCTATTTCTTCACTGTTGTGCGTAGCATTCAATCATTGGTGTCAACCACTAATGTACTGTTGTCTATTATTATGAAGCGAAACTGGAACCGGTAATTGTTTGATAAAGACTTAGGAAGCTGTATCATCAGCTTCAGGTATTTGAAAAGCGAAGCAGTGGCTCACATATCTTACGTTAAGGAGACATTTGTTTGAGGCTCATGAGGGATATCTACAAGACGACTGTGATATCAGTGTTGTTCTTCGGCTATGGAGCATAAGCGTTCAGAGTGGGGGATGTGAGTCGCATTCTAGTTTTTCAACGTTGATTTCTGTGTTCATCCGCACTACTTGGGTGACGTTTACGGGTAAACAACAATAGGATTAGGAAACGGATATTTTATTCCGAGAATCAAGATCGTCCATTTGTTCAATCTTGAAGGTTGCATCGACGTTGGCAGTTCGACTATGTGCTAAGACAACCAACTAATCGCCAGCCACGTTCGTATTCCTAGGTTTGGACCTTCATACCTGGGACCGGAACATTAGGAAGTGTCGGCTAGTCGGATTAAGTTGTATGAATGTTGCCGTTGTTTAGCTACGAAGCAAGCGCAGAGTGAAGCGGGGCCATGAAAGTTGCCTTACAGATAAGGTTGCACCCACACTTGCAAATTGGTTGTTTGTGTACAGTAGTTATTGGACACAGTGATTTTGAATGTTTGAGTTTTTATGAATCAAGTCTCATTGTTCTCCTTTCTTTTTCTCCCTAAACTAGGGTTGTTCTATCTTTTCTCTTCTCAATACCCAGTCGATAATTAGTCAATGCTTTTGATGGTGTAATCTGATCACAGTTTTCGCAATCAGACAGAATTTCTGATCATGCCGGAATCTCACTCTTGTTAGATCTTATCAGTAGTGCATACTCAGGATTTGAACTCCGACCCACGATTGTATGATGCAATCTTGTTGACCACCGTGCCGCTGAATTCACACGAGGCACGGCCGATTTACGTTTAAATGCTTAGCTACAGCCACATGTGTGTGAACACTACTCATGTCTGTTGGTGTGATATATATGGGGGTGAATTAGAAAAGTCGACTTCTGAACTGTCATCTTCACACAAAAAGTAAAAGCGAATTTTAACTAGTTTGCCGAGTTCAACATCAACTGATGACGCTCGGGCAACTTTACCTTTTTTCCCACGGAGTTGGAGAACACTGTCAAGGGCATTTGTATGTAGAAATATCAGACTTCATTAGGAGATTTTTCATCTGTTAGATCAAGGGAAACGAAAGATCCGTGCCATGAATATTTTTGTAGGTATTTAGACTACTGGATGAGTTCAGACTATTCAGCGTGTTACACTGACGGTGCTGTGTGAACCAGTTTTCGATTACTTCAAGTGATCTCATCATACTGTAAAATCCATTATTCCAAAGATGTTGTGATCGTCAAGAGGGCAGCATCGTACAGCCTTATTATAATTGTTTGACAGTTAGAAAACATTATCAGCGACCATTTTGTTATTGCTCTCAGTGATAACTGATAAATTGTCGGTGCCATTGTCACGTAGCTATCTGCATCCTATTGACAAACCTGCTCGCGTGTCTGTTAAACGTTCGAGAACAGTATTGTGATTTTCGGTTACCAACAGTAGCAATTATTTCATACCGTTAGTCTCAACGTTTCTACCTCTGTTGTGAGATTTGTTTTGAAGAAAAGTCCATCCACATTGTCCATAATTTCTCACTTCCATTTATTCAGCCAAAAGTTTGATAGCCAACACTTTTGAAAATTCATCCCACGTTATTCAAGTTCATTGATTTTTGTTATGATTTTAATTCTGTGCTTTCGGCTTTTCCACATGAAGCATGGTTTCTGTAAATGAGTGGGTAAGTCAACTCTGTCAACTGCTTCCAACTGCTTTTCCCTGATTCTCGGCTCTTGGATGATCATTGTGTTAACTGCTTTCCTATGCATGCTATTTAAGCATGTTCGAAATTGTCATCTGTTGATTTGCTTTGGCCGCTTTTACCCATAATTCGTTTTGACTATAAAAACAATCGAATCTGTGTGCCTGTAATTCTGTTTAATGTATGGCTTGAGATTGTATATTCCATGTCTTCGTATGGATAGTCGGTCTCTTGTTTGATTTACCAAATCATACATATCTTTCCTTTTTGTATGTGTAATCCGGTTGTTCCACTCCAGCTAATCGTTGCTGACCTACACGAATCATGTGGACAAGCGACCATCAGTTTGACATATGCATTGCCACACACGAACTCCGAAAACTATTCGAATCAACTTTCTGCGGGGCGTTATCAAATTAGGGATACCCACAGTGCGAATCGACATCAGATCCCGGATAAAGAAGTAAAACAACATCGAGTTCATTCTACGTATTCCAGCAAGTCTGTTATGGATGCATCTCCGGAACGGGGCTGGGAGACTTCTGTCCGTAACAAAGAGGACTTGAGTACACCAGCTTTGTCGTCTAAGGAACCCAACTTTTCAAACGTTTATTCTAATGAAGAACCAAGCGAAGCGGAGGACAACACAGTGACTGATGAAGATGCACAAAGCAGAGAGATTCGATCAGCAGTCTTACTCAGTCCTTCCCGGGTTGAATCCGCTTCCAGCGACCACGAGCTTGGCAGCATAGATTCGTTCACATCTCAGCACCCACCGAGTAAGCTGTTCGATTTTATCTCATCCTACTCGCTTTTCTTACCAGTTCGTGTTTGCATTTTTTCGGAACAGCATGTGGGCAATCGGCTATTGCTTGTTTTCCATCATCATTTCATTTTTGCACCCCTTGAATAAACAACAATTATTCATTGAATTTAAGGTATTTATGACAAAATAACCATAGATCACTAGCTTGATCACTAATTAACGAATTTTGGTTAATTGGGAGAGGCGAATTGGTCTTTGTTGGTGGTAACGCATACGCGTGTACTGCACGATTATCACCTTGTGTTGTAAGCTACGCTTACTGCACCATAGATTTTCCATGCGCCCAATTTCTTACTTTGTAATCGCGATTCATCTGTCGGTTGTTTACATTCCACTGTATCACCAGATTGTTGCCTTAGTCAGTCAGCATTCTGATCACTATAAGGCTGTAGTATCATTTCAACTGTTTAACGTCATTCACATGACAGAACGAGAAATGAAGACTGCTTGAATGACCGATATTCAGAAAAATTCTTGATAATAGTCGATTATCGAAGCACAAGTGGCAGAAACAAATTACCTTGAATTTGTTTGAAATATTGATGGATATGATAGCTCAGGTTAACTGCTTAGATAGATGTTCGGTTGTTTGTTGAGCTCGGCATCTAACTTATACACGTTTCACCACTAATCTGGTTGACGTCGATTTTTTTTACACGCCTCAATTGGTGATTAAACATTTACGACCGAACTGTTAAGCTCAGCGAACAGCTGGACATCCAATCAAATTGTTTTATCTACTACTCCACCAATGCACGCTGGAAGTCTGAGCGATGGCATTCCTGTCTACACGTGAAGTACTCGTTTGATTTGTCCCCGAGGGCGTGTGATGAACGATGGAACGGAACGGATGATAGTTTTTTCCTCGCTTATATTATACTCAATTAGACGGGGCAACTTTACTCTTGAAAGTATTCCAGAATATTCGTGCGGGATGAATGATTTCACATAGTTCCATCGGCCACAGATATCTGCTAACTTAAATGCGAAAAACCGAGAAAATCCACCCTTTGAGCTCTCCTTTAACACGCTGGTAAGAACAGTGTGATACTTTCACCAGCGCTCAAACACCTTTTAAACCAAACGTTCATCATCATCATCACCATCATCATCATCATAGACAGCAGTAAATCAGTGGATCACAATGTTGCTTAACTGCCACACAACCACGAAGAAGAAGCAAACCTTGTTTAAGAATAGATAAGAAAAAATGGAAGGAGACCTAGACGCTAAAAATAGCTACGTCTATATCCAAACATACAACATCAAGGCGCCTACACCTTGCAAACAAACAACCGAGCTGTAAGTGAAAGTAAGGCGTCATCGGCAAGACAGCTTCCTCACGGCTTTCACTGCCCCGCGTCATTAAGTGCACTTACTTCACAGACAACTCGGACAAACAACGACAACATTCACGCCACTGAGCCCGGTTAGCCGCCATCTCACCTAAAGTTTCAAACCATAGACTCTATGAGTTGCGAGGGCTCCAGCCCGGGAGACGAACCCGATCTACAGTGCCCAAGCCCTTCGTGAACGATTTCATTTGTCTACGCCAGGTCATCATCTGTCCACCTCGCACCTTACACCAATCGGTCGAAGCGTCGGCAAACAGTGTTCGGTGTGGCAAGCGATTAGCTGGCATCCTTAGTACATAGCCTAACCATCTAAGTCTGTGCAAATGTGATTGACTAAAAGAACTCGTTTGACAATCAGTGCCAAACACCCGCTTCCTAACCTCTTCGTTGCTTACTCGCTGGTGCCACCCGATACGAGCGATTGAACGCAGACATCGGTGGTCGAACACCTGAAGACGGTTCACGTCTTCTACTCTGAGCGGCCATGTTTCGCTGCCGTAAAGTAATATAGCTCTCATTGTTGTCTGATATACGCGACCCTTAAGTTTCAGAGAGATACCTCTTTGTCGCCGTAAGTGCCTCAGATTAGTAAACACCACCCTAGCCTCAGAAATACGCACTTCTATTTCATTCCCTACACCTCCGCCGCCGCCGCTGATGCAGCTTCCCAGGTGTACATACAGGTCAGCAATCTCCATGATTTCATTATCTAACATTGAATCTACGTAATCACAACAATCTTGCAAAAGTACTTTGCATTTCGAGGCTGTAAAGCGCATTCCGAAGTACTTGGCAGAACGCGAAATAGCGTTTAGCGTTGTTCGTGCCGCTTGAAAGTTGTCACCTTATCGTCAGCATAATCAAGATCAATCAGCCTTCCAGCAGGTGGGAGGTCCACACCGGCAACATTTGAGCGACGCAAACAGTCCTCCATTATTTCGTCCATGACGAAATTAAACAAAAGTGTTGAAAGGGGACAGCCTTGACGTACGCCGCTCATGGTGCTGAAACTATCAGACAGCTCACCGTAAACCTTAACCTGAGCCGATGTATGGGAGTGAAGCGCCGACAGTATGTTTACATACTTGGTCGGTACACCCCTGCGTTTAAGCGACTCTAAAAGTGTAGATCGATCCACCGAATCAGACGCACCTTTATAGTCAAGAAATATGGCAGTTGTTGGCCGGCGGTATACATGACGCTGCTCCAAAATTTGACGAAGGGTAAAAGTATGATCTATACATCCCCGGCCAGGACGAAATCCTGCCTGTTCTTCTCTGATGTTTAACTCCCGAGCTGTAGTTGAAAGTCCCACACAGATGAACTTTGATTATAAAGCTGACTTTTTGTAGGACTCATCACTATTTGTAAGTAGTCCGGTATAATTGCATGCTATCGTTCGCGAGTTTGTCATGCTGTTTCATGCCTGGCACTTTGGTGTAAACATGGGGAGACGTCCATTCTAAATACGATGTGGTCCAGTTGATGTAGTCCACTGTTGCGTGATTGTTGAGTGTTCACAACGCGGATATATTCGTCAACCAACTTTGTCATTTACGAGCACTCATTGCGGAAATAGAAATTTTTAAACTGTAGGGTCTGATATTTCTTGTAGCGGCCTACCGGGAAAGGGGTTGTTCTGTCTCTCGCAATATGTAATCGTACATATATTTTTTCGTACGCTAACCATCAGGCTGCTGTTTCCAGCCTGACCTAACACTTGAAAACAGGGTAGGGCGTGATAAGCCGTGAGTTTTCATTCGTAAGAAATTCAAACTAACGAAGCCTGTGAGACGAGTTTATCCGTCTTGATTACACGCCGGCGAAATTTGTCATTGTTAACACGCTGTATCAATGCTTGGAAGACGGCGGTGGCCGACAACAGACTAATTGTGAACATCCTCCTCTCGTATGTGGCAGGTGTCACAATTTTACGATGAGATTACTCGTACAGTTGCGTTGTACATTTGGCCTTTCATTAACAGACTGAGTTTATCTAGGCACCACAATTAGCGACGTCATCTGCGTCTGAGCTATGCAATTTGTGACCTCACCAAACATCGTACCACTGTTGAGAAAGCTCTTTGAAGACGTGAACTTTTTAATTACCGCATACGATTCATCATCAAGAATAAGAGTATATCCAGAGTTCTCTCAGTCTTCCAATAGCAGTCTGTACTTATGAGGTACCACAATCATACCAAATTGATAAGCTGAAACCCTTTGGTTGTCCAGGACGTTCTGAAACAATATCACTCGTATACTTTAATTCTTGAATCCTAGTGCTTGAGGTCATATGCATGCCATCCTATTCGCAATCTGTCGGTGCATTCTGTCTCAGCTGACAATAGGTTGGTGACTGTAGATCGAGTTCATCCTTCAGGTTGGGGCATCCGTGGTTCACACAGTCTGTGAGGGAGATGACGTATAGTCGATGCTGGTGTCGTAAGTGTTACCGCTTTGTGACTGGTTTGCCTACAATGTTGGATGGGAACAATGAAAAGTGCATGGATGTCGTTGCGCTGTTGCTTGCAACTGAATTATTTGTTCTCAAAACATAAACACCTTTAGGTTGAATAAATTTAGAACTAGTAACCTGACGGGCTTTGTTAAGGATACGATTTCCGTAATAGACGGTAATGACAAACAAGAACCTTGACATACATGATATTCAGTCACGCGCTATCGAATGTATCGAAATATATTTTTGTACTTTAGAAAGCAGGATACTCGATCCAGATAGATTTCCGGCACCTCAGTAGTGCCTTTAACAACGTTCTTTGTTCCAGTTCAATCGCGTACGTTGATGTCTGGTCTACAGCAGTAACACTTCAAGAATACCATCGGGCCACATCGTAGCGTATGTGTGATTCTTCTGAGATAATTCTATATTGCTTAGATATGTGAGTGAAACAGAAAGCACCCACTCTTCGACACACATTAAGCAAACCCCTTCCATCACTTGGCAACAGACTGTCCAAAGTTGTATCGCAGACTGGTAGACAGTCGGTCTATGGGGGTAGGCTTAGTGACCAACGGTTATGGCAGTGTTCTGTGGTTTTTAAGAGAGACAAAAATGCGACCTTAACAATGCAACCAAAGTGAGTTTTTAAGGTCCTTTTGGCTAACGCCAGCCGAGGATGTGCTAATGTTCGGGCGAAACTAACCTGGTTAGTACCGGCATCTTGTAATAAAACTAAAAGACAAGTTGCTGAATACAGTTTCCGTCAAATTGTGTGAGTTTGACGATGAGGATGGCACAAGCAGTCAGTTACACTTCTGCTTCGTAATGACCATGCCCTTTATGGGCGAGCACCCAAATCTGCAAACAGCAGCTCAACCGCAGTTTCCAGAGATTATTCGTTCGCATTTCAAATTCCCACGTCATTCAGCACAAAGGAGCAGACGAGTTGAACGTTTGAATGTGTCGTATGGTGAATGCGTAGACCGAATTAAGTAGATTTGACTCAAACATTTCTCCAGTATTTTTGAAGAAACTACGTTACTTATGAGTAGTTTGGCATATTAAACGATTTTAGATGAGACCCACGTGAAAAATCAGGACTTTGGTTGAATTCAAACTAGCGACAGAAACATGCCCAAACGCGGCAAGCGCTCTACCAGTTGAGCTACGAAGCCACGATTGGAGCTTGGGAGCTCGCATTTGGACTCCGTCCCACTGTCTCATATGGAGTATACCAAATGATCCAAGGGATCAACTGCTCCGGCAAGATTTCTCAAACAGTTCATGCTGGAGTCTACCAACGCCATTGATGAGCATAGAACTTGTATTAATAATGAGTATTGACACTAGAAAAGTGCATAACTAACCGTAGTTGTCAAACCCCAATCGTTCACGACGATAGTCCCGTTCAGCAAAATTAGTAGGTTTCGAACGAAGCCGACAAAGTCAAAGGTAAACTGCCACACGAGTAGGTCAGGTCAAGAATGGCTACCCGCACCGCAAACGATTAATGACAGGTTAGTTCACTAAAACATAAACGGAGTGCGTAGGGTGTGAGGATCAAATGTTGGGCTGGTAAAAAAAATAAGAAGTGCAGAAAGGTGGAACGAATTCTCTCAGTTCCGAAGCCAGCAAATTTACATTGGCATTCTCGTTAACGCACGTAAACGACAAAAATGCACGTATCGTGTTCCCCGCGCGTACTCAATCCTCTATACGAAACGGTCTGTGATATCTATTTCAATGAACGCAACTTCTCAGGGAAACGTGAATAATGCATATTGTGAAACATATGTTTATTATAGTGAATTGGGTCAGTAAAATGTACATGTGATATTGTTCCTTGAGTTTTTGTGGTTTATACGAGCTCCCTTCGTTCAATGTGTCAAGGTCTTCAAGGATAGAGCTGTTTTGCAGGCTTTCCGTAATTTTGGCGGAAACCGGCGCTTATCGCTGTGAAATTGGATTCGCCTAGCTCGGTTGAACTGGAAGGCCCATACCGCTTATCCCTAACGCAGTGAAATCGGCGTTTTACTTGCTCCGTGATGACGGATTACAGAATGTTTGCGTATTCCAAACGATCATAAATTTGATCTTATGTAAATGCACAGTTTAAGTTAGTCGACTGACCTACGTATGATGAAAGCATTCAGTTGAGTTTTCCTGAACGCGAAGGTATTCCTTGCCCCGGAGTACGTGATGCTGCCTGTCACGGAACGTGTCATTAGACGCTTCAACATCGCCCCAACAAGTGTGCCCAAGTTTGGTGCACTTACTCTGCAAAAACCTCCTACTTGAAAGAGAGGTTGTGTGATCCCTAGATTCATCAAACCATCGCATTATGGAATGCAGCATGCGATAGTTGTCGTTCTGCGTCTTGCAACTGTGTAACCGAAGTGGGCAGGTATTGCTAAGGTAGGTGTCCTTGTGTAAGCCAAGCTTTTCAGCTGCGTAATCATACGGGCCATTGTTATTTTCAAGTTGTCCATGTTTATGCGCAGTGAATTCATACGCACGGACATATTGTGAGAACATTCTATGAAGGTCTGATGGAAAGATTTGCTGCATGTTTACCATTGAACGCCGCACACAAAACCATCCGCAGTTCACATATCTCATTCAAAGTACTTTGAAGAATATCTTTTTTACATATGGTAAATGAAGTATTGTAAATGTGGAGAACGTACTTTCATATTATGCCAACTGTGTGCAAGCTAACACGTTGATGCTCTCGTTGCTACCGTGTTCCACTGTGTGTTAAACACCTCTAATCGGTAGCATGTATGTAATCACTGCAGGTTCCATCTTATTCCGTTTACTTTTGGATTCCTCATAATCTTTATCAACAAATCTGGTTGGTCGACTAGTAGCGAATGAAAATACCTTGATTGTGTACTGACATGAGCCTCTTTATCGGAAACCACATGTTGACAGTCCCGTCTTTAGAGGTAAAATCGCCGAAGACAGCGATTTCCCATTTCCCGTGCCCTCTCGAAGTCAGCATAACGTAGTAGAACAATTTACTTGTGGAAACTAGGAGAGACGCTGAGATACGCTTTGGTAGCATATGCAACTGAACATGCCACCTTTCAGTTTCGGTATCGTAGCGGTTCTTCCAGATGTTATTGTCACGTCCTGGTCATCATCACCGTCAAAACGAATTACGTAATAACACTCATATTGATCCATATGTGCTGTAATGTGTTACCGATGATTGTATGCACAAATAGAATGTCGATAGAGGAAACGATACAAACGTACTTTAATACCGTTGTTAGTTTGTATGAAAAGTCACTTCACAAAACTATGCAGTAGGGAGATTACGATGATCTTCTATTTATGATGCATATAGATGTATTTAAATGAAATATCACGCAGGTCTGTGACATGTGCATTACGTAAGTTACTGGCGGAGTAAATATGCAACTGAGAGGAGGGTAGGTATACCATGTACACAGAAATCATCACTATGTATTGAAAGCTTGCAAAGACATATTGGTTGATTGGAATTGCCCTTACTAACGTCCCACATCATATCCGGATATCCTTTCGCTATGATTACTGTATTCGCCGCATCATATGTTATAACACCGTTGTGGAAAATCAATGAAAAATCCAGGGTTGACAGTGTGCACCCTACGCAGGCAATCGTGCACCGTGAACTCCGCCATGTTCTATTCCTGTGTCCACCGTCGATAGTGCTGGGAAGCAGGATTCACATGAGAATGCAGTATTTGTTTGAAGTGGAACAAGTAAGACTCAAATAGGAATGCGGAAAAATTGTCCAAATAACCATGACGGA
This sequence comes from Paragonimus heterotremus, assembly GCA_013368495.1. Classification (NCBI taxonomy): domain Eukaryota; kingdom Metazoa; phylum Platyhelminthes; class Trematoda; order Plagiorchiida; family Troglotrematidae; genus Paragonimus; species Paragonimus heterotremus. The sequence continues at coordinate 279,512 of LUCH01000096.1, read as the reverse complement.
GAACGTCGTCAGTGAGATGTACCAAAGAATGAACGTTATACGTCGTCTCTCCCACTCGGTAGATGTGGATGAAATCGTGCACAAATTTTCTCAAACACGAATTAGCGTATTGGTGTTATTGCCGTTCTAAACAGATTGGACGGAAAGAGAAAGACAGATATAAGCGGGTGTGCTACCAGGTTTTGTAGCCAAAAGTGTAGGATTAGCAAACAGGAAGTTTAAGATAATTCTGTTGTAACCATAAAAGGCGTTTGAATTAGATCGTTCGTTGCACAAAATCCCTTACAGGCTATTTGAAGACATAGGATCACGAACACGTACACTCATTTGCACGGCTGATGTGTATTCACACACATTGGGCATCAGTGCATCTTCATTCGCGTATGTGACACGTCTCACATGTTACATACATACGGTTCCAATGGTCGTTTTTGGTCGCTCGTCTCCCTGGCATTGATACCTGCCTTTTTGTTCCTGACTATACGCACTATACTACTCACAAACGAAGGTGTATGCTTACAACACTTCTGAGGTCCCTTGGGTCCTTTGCATCTTCTGACGAATCCTCTCTGATCGACGTAGTGTTGTCTCACGGTTCATTGATCCACTTTTCATTCGTTGCGCGGACATATCGTGTCATTTTGCTAACTCATTGTCATGCACGCGTTTTGTCTCGTCGTTCCTCTTGATAGTGTATACTGGGCCCCGTTTACAAATGACCAAGCACGATCCTTTCCATTTAAGCAGGAGTTTTTTTGAGCCTGAAGCATTGACACCTGTGCTTCGATGATTTTGATATTCCACCCTTTCTTTTAGGTTAAACATTCTAGCTTTGCCGGGCTTTTGAGCTGCCGATTGCTCCTTTGTGTGTGCATGCGACGCTTTCAGATTTCGTCTGGCTCTTCCTCTTTCGGCAACTAATCATCTGTTGGAATAGCTGAACTGTGAGCCATATTCCACTGTCTTGATCCATTGGAAGTCGATGGGTTCCACCGTGCACCAACTGAAATGGAAATTTCTCCATGCTCATCTGAACAAACGCACGGTGGGCCAATAACACCAGTGATAATACCGACTTCCATTTGCCTTCTTTGGCTGATATCTATTTCTTGATTGTTCGTTCGGTGAGCCCATTCGTCTTCAGGTGATATTGTGTCGTTCGGCTGAGCTTGGTTCCCAGTTGTTGCATGCGTGTTCGAAACTCCTCGCTTTCAAAGCTCACTTTTTGGTCCGTCAAGATCGACTTTGGTACACCGTGGTTCGCCACGATTTGTTTCACCACCATGTCTTTTGTTCCGGAACACCGATTGATTCAGCTGTAGTGTCAATGAACAGTGGACGAAGGAAAGACTGTCCAACCAGGCGGCTTAGGAGGTTTAAAAATAGTGTTCCATGATTGTTTTTTGTTGGGCCGGTCAATTAGCAATAGGAGCGATTGAAGTTGGCGGGGAGGTAAAACAGTGCTTAGTCGATATGGGGGCGGCTATTTCGGTGATTGTTCATAGAAAGAAACAAAACGTGGAACCGACATCTACGATGATCAGGACAGATGGAGTTTACAACCTGCTGATCGATGACGTGAAAGAATGCGGGGTGCGTATTGCCAACCGTATTGTGAAACACCGTTTCATTGTCCCCGAAAATTAGACAAACGATTCTGGGAGCCGATTTCCACTCTACAATAAATGCCGTGATTTACCTGAAGCACAAGAAGCTGTCAGTCAGGTACGATTTCCTGACACTCACAGGACAACAACAGAATAACATCAACCAACTACGCACCGTACTACTCACAAACGAAGGTACGTGTTTTCAACAATCCTATCCCTTATGTTTGCGGTTGCATGGCTGTTGATATCTAGAATGTTCTGGTGGCCGACACTGGACGAAAGTGTAGTAGCCTGTAGGGTAACAGTATCACTTTCCTATCTTTTAGGTAATGCTTTAGAACAGGTAACAAGTGACGATGAACCCGAGGTTGCATCTGAATATGTGTACATGATACCGCATTCGACCAGGAACACAGTTTACCCCCAGAAAATGTACCTTGAGCTCTCCTTGAGGTATCACGTCCCAGGCAGAAAAACGGTCTAAAATATAGCATACTTGAGAAAGGGGCACAATACGAGACATAGGACGTCCGAATCAATTAACCCTCTCCACAGATTGCTTTTAATTACACCGTACAGAATTTTTGATCTCTTGTTGAGAAGAATCCTAACTAGAATAGAAGGATTTTCTTCGATCCCTTGATTGTTTCCTCTGAATGGGGATAACTGTAGATAGCTAGTCCCAGTGACTACCAGTCATCATCATCATCATAACAGCCATGAGCTTGACCAAAAGGTTCTGTGGCTCATGCCGCCGCTCACCTCAACAGTGACTGAATATCCTAGAAGAAAACGTTACTAAGAAGTTTCAAAATTATTAACAGAAGACAATGCGGAACAACTAGAAATGGTATGGATACATGTACGCCATTGACTGTGACACACCGCCATCTCGGATAGCGTCACTAACCAGCGGTTTGAGTGATCACAAAGACCCTATCCAAGCATGCGACACCTACCCACTTTGCTCAATGGAGCAGTCAAGGTCTTCATATTTCGTGACCAC